>VNJN01005975.1:0-26859 GCA_008042485.1 Drosophila mayri | reverse complement strand
CTAGGGTTATTTGCCCCCGTGGTGGTCAAAGCAAAGATGTTCATGCAGACCCTGTGGGAATTAAAGATGGGCTGGGATGATGAGCTTCCTCAACACCTTCAGGTAGATTGGAAAAAGTATCGCGCTGATTTACAAGCGCTAAACAACATGCAAGTTCCAAGACACATATTCGTAGGACAGGTGCCTGTCACACAAGAATTGCACACGTTTGTCGACGCTTCAGAACGACCATATGGAGCAGCAGTGTATGTGCGAGAAACATACAAAAATAATCAAGTATCCGTCCGGTTGCTGTGCTCAAAGTCAAGAGTTGCGCCGTCAGCTAAGGAGACGTTACCGCGGCTAGAGTTATGTGCCGCAGTTTTGGGAGCTGAACTGACCCACAGAGTCAGAAAGGATTTACGCATGTCTGAAAACAAGGCATCTGGGTACTTCTGGACTGATTCAACTGTAGTCCTGTCCTAAATAAATGCGTCCGCAGCATCATACCACACGTTTGTGGCCAATCGGATCGCTAAAATCCAGTCAGTGTCGCATCAATCTCAGTGGCGACCTGTGTCATCTGCGAATAACCCAGCTGATTTCCTATCAAGGGGAATTGCGGCAAGCAGATTAGCAGAGCACAGCCTCTGGCTATTCGGACCTCTATTCTTACACGGTTCCCGAGATAAATGGTCCAAAGTACCGAGCATCGCTTCCAGCGATTTAGAACGACGAGTGAAGCAGGTGAACTTGCCAACATGTCAATATCAACTGGGAAGCGATCTATACAGTTGCAATCACAGCAACTCCTTTCACAATTTACAACGCATTGTAGCTTACATGTTGCGCTTTTGTTAAAAGCAGAACCGATCTCTTACAACTACGCTAAGTGTAGGTGAATTGACTTATGCTAGGACCCTCATCTTAAGCATTATTCAAAAAATTGAATTCAGTGCTGAGCATAAGCAGCTTCGCGTCCACAGGACAGTGGACAAGAGAAGTTCAATTATCTCGCTGTCTCCAATAATCGGAAATGACGAACTCATCAGAGTAGAAGGAAGGTTGGAAGAATCTAACTTGCCATATTCAGCAAAGCATCAAATCTTGCTCCCATACAATGATCCAATTGTGGAGATGCTGCTACGAGAGATGCATAAAGAGAACATGCATTGCGGCGCACAATCGTTAAAAGCCATAGCCAGACAGCAATACTGGATTCCTTATCGCAAGTTAACCATATTTTTAATTCTTTAAATCGCTTACTTGATCTATGCTTTGTCTCTGATCCTGCAGGTGTAAACCTAATTAGAGTTCGTCCAATGACGCTTCATCCAACTTTCGATGTGACTATCGACACAGGGGCAGCTTTAGCAACAACATCTGGTAGCAGATTAAACAGAGTCCGCTGTTTCCGTAAGGCTGACTATCAGAGGCTAAACACTTTAATAACAGAATTTGATTGGTCGAATCTTTACACGAGCTCGGACATGGCATCCGCCGTTGATATTTTTTACAGTGCCATGAACTCACTTTTCCACTTATGTGTTCCTAAAACCTACCCGTCTGTCTCAAACAAACCACTTTGGTTTAACAAAGAGCTGACTCGTTTAAAAAACGTAAAATCTAGACTTTACAATAAGTTTAAACTTACTGGTTCAAAAACGGCTTTTTCATCTTATCTTAGTGCTCGATCTAACTTTACAGTGCTTAACGCTTAGTGTTGTAAATATTATTTAACTCGTTGGAAGGTCCAGTTTACGCAGGACCCTAAATAGTTTTATAACTTTGCCAACTCTAAACGTAAACCCACGTTATACCCTCCCTCGCTGTCATTTAGGAATACTACAGTAAATTCTGACCAAGCAATAGCCAATCTCTTCGCTGAGTTTTTTAAAACTACATATTCGCCCTCAACATCTTCAGATCATACATTTTCGCCAGTTTTGCCCAGTTCGTCCTTAATTTTCAGTCCTATTTCAAACGAAAGCTCACTTATTCACGATATTCAACGAGTTAAGCCAGTTTATTCACCAGGTCCCGATGAAATACCGGGCTCTGTGCTAAGGTATTGCTCCGAGGCGCTGTGTAACCCCCTTCTTAAATCGTGAGTTTGAAGTGCATGAACCCTTTAGGGTTTTATGTACTGATTACAATCGTCTCTTTAGTAGTATTGAAGGCATTGAAAGCCTTTAAAAATTAAAAACTGTATTGCTTGTAGTACTAGCCCGAAGTGTATCCTAATTTTTCCTCGTCCTTTTCTATTTATTTCCTTCTCTCGCGTCTTTCTAGTACGCGTTTCGTGTCGTACGTCACACGGCTGCGCCCCTCGGTCCATTGGGCGGGAGATGGGCGTGGGACTCGCGCGAAACAAAAAAAAAATCGTCATAAGTCAAAACGTCATAAGTCAAAATGGTCCCCAAAAAAGTTTCCAAATCGGTGTAACCCAAGTGGCACTACAAAAGAAATCCGAGCCAAATAAAACATATAGTTGTCTCTTTCAAGGTTCTAATGAAGTCTCTAATGAATAAAAACTTCATTACTGTGTCATAGCACCATTAGCCAATTCATCTCGACATTCAGATGTATCGAATGTTAATTCGACTTCACCACAAATGTACCCTAAACTCTTTTTATTACATTTCATCTGGATATTCGGATATATCGAATTTTAAATCGACATCACCTCAAATGTCCCTATATAAATCCTCTAATTTAATGTAATATATAAATGAATCTGTATCCATTCAGTTTAATTTTAGTGCATCTTAGAATTTTGGTTTTATATAAGAATAGTGAAAATCATACATATTCCATTTTGATATTGGCTTATCACAAGCATTATGTAATCGATTTATTTGGATAGCATACATGCTTTCATTAAACTTTGTTTCACTATGAAAATTGGACCTAGCTATTAACTCCTTTGCGCATAACCTAGGGCTCCCACCTTGAGAAGCTGCAGGTGGGGATTCCCATTTTGTAATTATTCGTATATCTTTGCGCTTTCTCCGTAGACACTGTTGTTTAAAAGCAAAGAAAGTCTTTCTCAAAATTACTTTTAGACCTAGTCCTATGTTCTGTGTTAATATCAATATACTTCTAAAGCCGGGCTTTTTGCGTAAATTGAAGCATACTTTTCACTATTTCGAGCACCATTCCGTTCACTAAATTTTGCTGTAAAGATTAGTAGTGAATAATGTATTTCTTTTTATAACACATATCGGTTATGATAATCTATTACATGGGAAAATGGTATGTTCATCATGAAAGAAGCATGCAAATTTCAGGTCTATTTTTCACTATTTTAAGGAGAGAACTAACATCATATAATTCATATTTCTGATTGTTCCATCAATTTGACATTACCCATCCGTAGAAATTATTAGCATCCACATACATCAAACATTTTGATTCAATAAAAGAATCAAAATCTGTAAAGTTTTTATGGTTTGCTTTTATATATCCGTGACTACATTGGACTATACCCCCTTGAATTCCAGACTGAATATAAGTAAATATATCAATATCAGCGAGTATTGGAGGAATTTCTGCTCCAACATAGAGACAGCCCCAGAAACGGAGGGACTCCGAAAGTTGCTATTGAAGCAACCTACCATACAGAGTCAGCTCAAAAGTAACAATGGACAGTAGACTGAGGGCAGCGAAGAGGCCTTTACAGCACTAATGGAAGCACATTTCCCAGGATAACTGGGAAACAACTGACGCCAATTAGCATCAGGTACTTGCAACGCGTGAAAAGCATCTTCCAACAGATCTAATAACCTCCAGAAGAATCCACTAGGCTATAAACTCCTTCGCGGGAATAAAAACACCAGGACTCCGTGGAATATTCCCAGCCATGCTACAGGTGACCAAAGAAGAGATCACCCCATGGCTCTACGCAATATACAAAGGTTGTATATCCAATGGAGGACCTCTCGGATTGTCCTTCCTGCCCCAAGGATTACAGACCGATAAGCCTTACCTCTTTGTTACTGCAAACACTACAAAAGCTGCTGGATCTTGTAGCCGCCATCAAAAAAGCCCTGCACGATGAAGACTACGCCCTCGGAGCGCCATCAACTCCTGGGTACGTAACCTGTTAAGTTGCAGGGAGGTACAATATTATTGGGGCACTGCCACCATGGTGAACTGAGCGCACAGGGGCACACCACAAGGTGGAGTCCTATCGCCTCTCCTATGAAACCTGGTGGTAAACTACCTGATCATTAGATTCGAGAGGAAATCAAAATTATCACGGCTGTGTGTCCATCGACCCTCAGATCAATTATGGAATCAACGCTCATTGAGAAATGTGAGTGGGTGGACAAGGTAGGACTCAGTATGAACGCGGATAAGACGGACCGCATTCTCTATACCAAAAGATACACGGTAGTGCTATGGATCCCCCCAAAAATCAATGCAGCCAGCCTGTCCCCGAAAACACAGGTCAAATACCTCGGCACTGTCCTAGACAAACCCAATGTAGTAGAGAGGGTGAACAAGGCGACCGTCGCACATGGGGTCTCTCACCTACTGTGATGCACTGGGTCTACATATCGGTGATGCGTCCGACACTGTTATACAGAGTCTTTGTGTGGTGGCAAGCCACGGAAAAGAAAACATACAACAAGTTTATGGAAAGAACCCAGCGGCAGGCACTGCTCTGCATATCAGAGGTGTTGAGATCAACCCGACAAAAACACTCGAAGTCATACTCGGAATCGATACCCTAGATATTTACGCTTAACTGACTGCAGGAAAGGCATCACAATGCTTCAGTAGTAGCTTCAGGAGATATGTCGCCACAAATATTCGGGCACAGTTCAATTGGCCGAGACATGAGCAGATTGTCTGACTGCATAATACGCAGAACCTGCCCGGATGCAAAAATAACAACGCTTATGGGACCGGAAGACTGGAAAACAGCACATGACCATACTCAATACCTCATTTGTCCTAGACAAACCCAATGTAGTAGAGAGGGTGAACAAGGCGACCGTCGCACATGGGGTCTCTCACCTACTGTGATGCACTGGGTCTACATATCGGTGATGCGTCCGACACTGTTATACAGAGTCTTTGTGTGGTGGCAAGCCACGGAAAAGAAAACATACAACAAGTTTATGGAAAGAACCCAGCGGCAGGCACTGCTCTGCATATCAGAGGTGTTGAGATCAACCCGACAAAAACACTCGAAGTCATACTCGGAATCGATACCCTAGATATTTACGCTTAACTGACTGCAGGAAAGGCATCACAATGCTTCAGTAGTAGCTTCAGGAGATATGTCGCCACAAATATTCGGGCACAGTTCAATTGGCCGAGACATGAGCAGATTGTCTGACTGCATAATACGCAGAACCTGCCCGGATGCAAAAATAACAACGCTTATGGGACCGGAAGACTGGAAAACAGCACATGACCATACTCAATACCTCATTTGTCCTAGACAAACCCAATGTAGTAGAGAGGGTGAACAAGGCGACCGTCGCACATGGGGTCTCTCACCTACTGTGATGCACTGGGTCTACATATCGGTGATGCGTCCGACACTGTTATACAGAGTCTTTGTGTGGTGGCAAGCCACGGAAAAGAAAACATACAACAAGTTTATGGAAAGAACCCAGCGGCAGGCACTGCTCTGCATATCAGAGGTGTTGAGATCAACCCGACAAAAACACTCGAAGTCATACTCGGAATCGATACCCTAGATATTTACGCTTAACTGACTGCAGGAAAGGCATCACAATGCTTCAGTAGTAGCTTCAGGAGATATGTCGCCACAAATATTCGGGCACAGTTCAATTGGCCGAGACATGAGCAGATTGTCTGACTGCATAATACGCAGAACCTGCCCGGATGCAAAAATAACAACGCTTATGGGACCGGAAGACTGGAAAACAGCACATGACCATACTCAATACCTCATCATATACACTGACGGCTCCGAGATGGAAGGAGGAGTAGGAGCGGGTATATAAAGCACAGGCCCTGAGATAAAGCTGTCGTATAAGCTAATAAGCCAATGCAGCATATTCCAGGCGGAAGTCTTCACCATCGGGAAAGCAGCAGAGCTTGCGCAAAAAAAACCGCCCACGTGAGGCGGTAAACATGTTCGTAGACAGTCAAGCCGCAATCAAATCCATGCAATCGTCGAAGGTCTACTCCAAAAATGTACTGGAAAGCAGGGTAGCACTAGATACCCTAAGCACGACGTCAGTGCGGATCTATTGGGTTTCCAGCCACCAGGGCATCGATGGCAACGAGACCGCAGATTTCTTGCAAAGGAAGGCGTCGGATTGACGAGTGACAGAACAAAAACGTCTACGTCTCCCTAAGAACGCTCCAAAGCGAGCTAGAGAGTCATGCAGACGCACGCGCTAGAAGCAGATGGCGGAGGAACTCCGAAAATCATGTGCAGAGAGTGCAAGAGAGCGGGTTAAATGAACATTGAATATAATATGCTAATGGTGCTATGACACAGTAATGAAGTTTTCATTCATTAGAGACTTCATTAGAACCTTGAAAGAGACAACTATATGTTTAATTTGGCTCGGATTTCTTTTGTAGTGCCCCTTGTGTTACACCGATTTGGAAGCTTTTTTGGGGGAACATTTTGACTTATGACGTTTAATGACCTGGCTACTTTTTTTTCAATTACAATTTCACTTAATTTTAACAGTGTATTGTCATCGGTCAAATATCGTATCTAGTATATTATATGGAGTTTTATCGATAGTGGCCTCTAATGTATTGTCAATACATTAGACAATGCATTAGAAGTGCCATATAGTCATCTCGCTCGCACTTGTGTAAAACCCTATAGAGATGTCAAATCTCTAATGAAGTCTCTAATTAATGCTGTAGTACCATAACAGTATAAGGCTACCGGAACATGCTTTTTTACTCTTTGGGTTTTTTCACTTACATATATTTTTGTGGGCTCGAGGATGCACTCCAGTTTGCATACTCGTCACAGGGTACCGCCTGTCTATGTGTGTTTTTGAAGGACAGCTCCGTTTCCTTGGGTCGTTTGTTCACCATATTGCTACATCTTTCCTTATGTCGCTAAGACCTCGCCTCACTTGTTTAGCACCAACGGTGCAGAACCAATTTTTCGTAAACTAAGAAGTTAGAAGGCTTATGGAAATTGTATTTTTTTTTAGTTATTGGAAGAAGTTCCTTATCGCGCGTCTCGCGCCGGGGCTGTGACAAAAATTTCGTCCGTAGCGGAAGAGCGTTAAACCCTTTCCACACAACAATAGTAGTTGATATGGTGTTATTCATATAGTAGTAAATTGTTTATTGAAATTGTAAAGTCCATTCGGAAAATACAGAGTGAAAGACTACTTCAAGAGGATTGAATTCAGCACTGTGACGACGGTCACGAGATGGCAGCCGCCACCATGTAAATATATGTAAATAATAGGTTAAGTTTAGTAATAAGGTGTAAATACTAGTTAGGGACATAGGCGTTTGGGATCATAGGGCCGGGCCCGCACCTCGGCCAGATCAGGGCTGACGTCATTAGTAACATTGTCAGCAACATCGCCCGCAACATCTTCGGGAACATCGGCTAGGGAACGGGACGAAACGGCGGTACCACATCTACAGAACCGCAACGCAAAATCCGCCAATCAGCAGCCGGCAGAAGAGGCCAGAGAGCGCGATCGGGGCAGAGACCCACGGCGCAGGCGCCAACAGTGCATCGGAATGCGAAATGGAATTTGCATCGGCCTCCTGCCCGCCCAAGAGGGAGCGAGAAGGAAAGCCCGGAATGCAGAGAATGCATGGATTGCGGAACGGCGCGTGCCATGGATCGCGGCAACGCAGCCGCAAAAGGGTTGGCAGAATCAGGTCATGGAATAAATGACAAATGAGATTAAGATCATTCGTAATCTGACCAGTGAAAACAAGAGTTTCGCAAACCCAGTGATTTAGATTGACGACCGATAATAAATTTTTCAACGACCCAGAACACCCGAAACCAAGGACAACGAGGACCCCGAAACCTAAACGAACGAAGCTGCGGAAAATTCTCATCTTTCTTTTAACATTCATTTGGTGAGCGAGGCGAGTCCACCACAAAGTTATTTAAATTTCATTCGTTTGGGTGTGTGTGCGCTAGCAGAGTAGAAGAGAGGGATAGGAATAAACACAGATACACTTAAGGAAACACTAGAACCAAATTACAACATTTAACATGAAATTAAAGACAAACCATGAACACGCAGAACACTGATCACATTATTTTCCTATCCCTATTAACCACCCATATCACCCGCTGTGCCCCTCCTCCCCACCTCGGCTGCCGTGTGGTAATTTCAGGCATCGATTTGGGCAGGACGGCGACAGGAGCGCCACGTTGCTGGGATTAATTCCGGGCGGGGACGCGGGCGGCGGCTGCGGGACCCTTCCCAGCCGTCTGTCTAGCCTCAGGGTGCGCCTCAGGGATTAGCCCAGGCGCCATCACTGGCGATTACGAGTCACGGGGCATATTTTGGGAGGGCGACGGCCCGCCGTTGGGATTTGGGATACCGGTTTTAGGGCCACGGCTCCAGTCTCTAGTGGAGGGTTCGGTCGCTGGGGAATTCCCGGGCCGGTAGCGCTGTCCCGACCAGCGTGTGCAAGTGGAATCGGCAGTTCTCTAGGTCAAAACCCACCCCTCAAATCCTCACCAACCTCGGCCCCTCCATTATCTGGCGTTTCCAAAAAATAAATTATATCTGAAAGGGGATTTTGGGCCGCTGAGGTTTTATCTTAAATCCTTTTATGGTTGAAAAATGCTCAAAAAAACAGATTTACAAGTAACGAGACGGATGTGACCGATACACTATGGGGCCGCGGACCGGTTTTGGTGGCCATAAGTCATTTTTTAAAAGTTGTCCGAAAAAATTTTAAAAAATATTTTTAAGTTAAGATAAAATAAAGCTTTAATGTTGCATACCAGGAATTTTGATAAAACGGTCCAGTGTTAAGAAACAAGGTGCCAAACAGCGCTGTTAACACTCACGTTTAATGGCGAATTAAGCAGAAGAAAAAAAACAATTTTTTAAGATTAAAAAAGTAAAGAAAAAGTCGGACTTAAGAAGAGATTCGTCATGGAATCTGTTCAGAGGGGATTTTGCTAAGTGTTTCTGGGTCTAAATAGTAGGAGTTTATCGTATTGTCCTTGTAGTTTTTGTATTTGTGAACCCTTCCACGTGTTAAATGTTTAAGTGAAACCTAATTTTTAAATAAAAAAAAACAAAAAATAGTGCCACCTAGTTTCACCTTAATATTTATACTGCGTTATTAACCATTTTATTCTTGTTCAAATAAATGTAGTCTCAAGGTGCACTTTTGCGCACTTTCTGTGCAATTTGAGTTTTTCTGAGGTAACCTCACGGGTTTTTTAAAGGCGATTTGGTTGCTGCTTGGAGCAGCAAAAATGGCCGGCTTAAGCAATAAAAGGCTGTAAAATGTTTTTTTCGAAATAGAAAATAAAATAAATTATTAATTTAACTAATACTTAAAGTAAAGTATTAGTTTTAGCTTTTTAAATATGATGGAATTTGTTTTATTTTCGATTTAGCTGAACTTGTGGAAAAACAGTGCAATTCATCATTTTATTTTGATAGTTCCTAGAGAAAGCGTTATCCGATTCAGCTCAAAATTGCTATATAGTATTAAAATAGCATCGAATTTCAGCTGCTAAAATTTAATTAATTTATCTTTAGTTTTACCCGATCGTTCCTATGGGAGCTATAGGATATAGTTTCCTGTGCGTATGGTCAAATTCTGTCGATATTTAAAATTTCGTGTAGATATCTCAAAAACTGACCGAGTTATCAGTTAAGGCCATCAAAACCGGTCCGCGGCCCCATAGTGCGATATGGTCGACAAGTTAGTTTTGGTATCAGATTCAGAGGCACCCGGAAACATTTAACTTCAATGTAAGCACACGTTAACCTGTTTCAAAAAAATGGATCCGGGAAAAAAAGATAACTGTAGATTTGGAGCGCCTTCTTACCACCACTTAAGACTAATTTGGAAAAATTACGTTTACAATGGATTCGAGGACTTTTATGATCAGAACAAAATTATTGATGATAAGCATTATCACAATATTCTGAGAGCTTGAATCACCCGGAAAACAACTTTGTTTTTTCGTAGAACGCCAGCACAAAAATGGCATAATCTCTTCAATCAATTTGTGTTTCATAGCTTAAACATGTATTTTCAAATTCAAGATGAGTATGCTTGTGCTACCTAAGTTGTTGAATATGTTACAACGGTAGATTATCATAATAATGGACGAAAATAAAAAGTTTTATATGGTAGATATCACAAAAAATTGAGCGTCGATCTCCTTAATGCAGTCGATGCCTGCACAGAAAGTTACTTGCTATTTGTTACGTGAACCAATGGCTACTATTTATATACCAACAATATATCCAAATGAACGCCAGAGGATAAGAAAAACTTTGAAGCATTACAAGATTTAGATAATGAGTGCAAAAATATATGGAAAGAAAAATGGCTTGACAAATACAAAAAAGACCAGACATTCTTGAAAATTTGACGCACAGTGCATTCATTGCTAATTACGCCATTAATAAAAAATGAGAACATCAGTTACGGGAAGTACCTAGAATTGTCAGGTATCGTAATTATAATTTGGCAAATAATTTCAACTTCGTTCCTTACGCGTGTCCGACTACACGCATTTCTTTTTTGTGCTTACCCAGAAATATTTTTAATCCATACATAATGTCCATAAATTTCGGGGGATGGTCGTTCGAGGAAAAGTCAACTGATACTGCTTCTCTATTCCATTTGAAAAATATGGTTCAATTATCTTATCCTTCTCATTGTCATACCCAAGCACATTTATACTAATATGTGGATTTTCTCTTTCTGCATTGGGAATCGTAGACCAGTGAATTTCATTGTGATGTTATTGGTATGGATAACAAAGTGCAACACAATTTTTGTATCTTAAATGAGCCAAACCTTTTCTTTAAGATATTTGCACGCTGAATCCGAATCCGCAAGCAAAAGCAAAAAACGCGTTAAAAGTTGCTAAAAACGCTGTTTTTGGCCTTCTTTACCGTAACATATTTCGGTGGCAAAATGTGCTATAAGCTTCAATTAATTATTATTTTAACATTATTTTCCAATGTTCAGTCCCTCATTTCCCGTGCCCTCTATTAAGGGAGCGCCTGGGCGTTCACGCAGGGTAAAAGCGTGCGCGAATTACAGTTTGTATGAGGATTCTGTGTCCAGTTTAATGGGTGTCTGCGGTGTCCTTAGTAATTTTCCTGGTTTCGAAAAATAAGAACCTTTGTCTTTTCTGGTGTGAGGAACCCACTGGGTTCCCCACCACTTTTGTATATTTATAGTTCTTTATATATTTTTACTGTTAGTAGAATTAAGAATAGGTTAAGATGTACATATTATATATATAAGTAGGTTCAGATGTACATATTAGCTCTAAAACAGCTTTAAGGTGGGCGACAGTGGAAATTCCCATGAAGGGCAATATAGGGTTAAGGGGGACCGCCAACAACAACACCCCGACCGGCTACCTCACCGGCCGGTCACAACGACGCAGCCGACGACATCACCACCAGCCGAGGCAACCGCCTCCTACGACCGCCACGCAACTCGAACATCGAACATTTTCGATACAGAGACGACAAACACAGGTGCAAGGCACCTGAAAATGGAAAATCACTCGGAGGAGACACGAAGCTCCAAGGAACGACGAGAGAGATCGGCAGCAGATGAGCACAAAGCTTCCCTCTGCTTACCCGATCGAGGAGTTGATTTTCAGCGGTGGTAAAGAGCAGACGTATGCTCTGGAGTGGGACCCTTGGCCGCCACCCCGATAGGCGGACCCAGTAGAGCGGGGAGGGGAAGCACCGGCGAAGTGCGCAACCGTATGGCCGACCTGGAACTTCGGTACGGAAATACACCTACTGGAAAAACTAAACCAGTATCACCGCTGCCGATTGAATTAGAAGGACCTAGTGGGAGCCAAACCCTAACGATTCCGACCTTGTAAAGCATTTCAACCTCGACCCGGAAGTCAGAGAACACTTCACGCTCCACAAATACTACAAATACATAGCACATCGATCGAAAACACTTGTCCCAAGCACTCATTGTCCTCCTGACTGGGAAGGCAGAGAACTGGTTTAGAATAAGTGGCCTCCTAAGTCGTGCTTGGACCGAGGTGCGCCGGGAATTCCTCGAGTTCTTTCTCCCGCCACGATACTATCAACGACTGGAGGACACCATCCGGGCACGCCTCCAACGGGCCAACGAGCCATTCAAGGAATACATGGTCGACCTACGGTTGCAAATGCAACGTGCTGGTTTCATTCCGGAGCAGGAGCTGGAACGCATATACGAGAACATGCTTCCAAAGGCTGAAATGTTTACTCGCAGACAGGAATTCAAGACTCTGGCTGAGCTAACACAACTCGTAGCTAACTACGAGGTAGCACGAAGCCGCGGAGGCCGAATGCTACGGGCAACGCAGAACAACGACGTGGACCACGCAAGGAATCGGGCAGCCACACAAAACGCCGCTCCTACTCTACCGCCGCAGCAGGCCCGGCCACGGAACAACCCTACAGATGTCATGCGCCGTATTCCGCCCACAAACTAGAGCGTATCAACGTCGAGACTGCCTGCCGCAACTGCGGACAGGGTGGACACATGGCAACGGAGTGTCGCAACCCTAAAACCCTGTTTTGTTAGAATTGCGGAAGCCAAGGCATCAGAACGATCGACCCTCCCGCAGGAGGGTACTCGAAGAATGCTATGAATATCCTACATCTGGGCATTTAAGCGTACGGAAAACATGTACCCGGGGGGCATAGAGGTACTACTGGCCCGAATTATTCCGGGAAGTAGTCATCTATGTGCGACGATGCCCGAGCTGACAACACTTCAAAGTCAGCCAAGAAAAAAAAAGCGCGGGAAAGATGTTCACACGCCAGGTCGACGAACCTTTCCAAGATCTCTCTGCGCCGACTTTGTGGGACCCCTGCCACGATACAAGCAAGGAAACACGGTAGTGCTTGTGTTTCTGGACTCATTCAGCAAATAGGTCGAGCTGGTACCCTTCCGATGGGCCACGGTGCCATACCTTGAGCGGGCGTTCCAGAAGCGGATACTTAGCCGCTTCGGGATCGCGAAAACTCTGGTTTGTTCCAACGGGACTCAGTTCACAAGTAGAGCGTTTCAGGGATTTTGCAAAGCTCTGGGTATGGATCCTCACTTCACCGCACCGTACACACTCGCCAGAATCCTATGAAAAGGGCAAATAGAACGGTCAAGGCGATGATCGCTCAATATCTGGGAGAGGAACACAGTCAACCAGGGACGAGTTACTGCCAGTAATTTCGCTGGCAGTAAACAGCAGCGTATCGAACACCACAGGATTCAGCCACGCCTTCTTGGTGCAGGGCCGCGAACCTAGAACTCGTGCGCCGACATGCATTCTCAAACGCAGCCGAAGGCTTCGCGGCAAAGTACGATGGGCCTTACCTAGTGGTGAAATTTCTATCCTCCAACATAGTTTGGCTCAAGGACCCGAAAACACACGCAAGCGTCGTACCGGCAGCATCGGTTTCTTGAAGCCTTATCATCAGGACATCGGCGACATCGACGACAAAGACTTTCTCACCGACAAGGGAAATGCCCCGGCGACGGAGGAACCTACGACGACAAAGTAAAGGATAGTACTACAACACAAAAAAAAAGAAAAGTAAAAGGAAAACAGCATCACTTAGAGAAACCCTCTCATTGAAAAACGCATCGAATAATACTTCCCTACCGCGAACACACCGAATCCTTAGAATCAAAACACTGAAATCCTGCAAGGATAAAGTCCTTCGGCCGCTGAATATACCCAGACCTTGTGCAGTGAATAGAATAAAATAAAATTAATAAACCGCATATAAAACCGGAGTAAAATACAAACAAAATCAAACTAAATAAAATAAATATATAAATAAATATTAAGTAATCATAAATAATCAAGACATAATAGCCTGGAACAAAACAAAAAGAAAGGTGGAAAAAAATGTTTTACAAAGAAAATCTAAGCAGCAATGGAAAAATACAAAATTAAATTAAAACAAACAAACTAAATAAACAGAATAAAACCTAAGCCATTTAAATAAGATTTATCCAACCAGGATGGTCATGCTGAAGAAAGGGGCAATATCGCCAGGGGGGCATCTCTGGGGAAAATGTACGGGTCGCCATCTTTTTCTTGTACCAACACGGAGCTTCATTACCTCATTCTTCCTGTTTATTTCTTTTCCTGGGAAATTTTGGGATCGCACCTGCCAGGCTTCCGGCACAAGCATTGGTCTTTCGCCCGAGATATTCCAGCGGTTTTGCCAAGATAAGTACGGTGCCGAAATTCCCACCATATATGTATGTACGTACATGCATGTACATATATGTAGATATTGTTGCATCCAATTTATTTAAAACAACACTACCAACTTGCGTCCGCTCCTATGCATGTTCTAACTCAGCCAATATCCAAGAAGACTTACATCCAGGTTTTTATACATAAAAAGCCATACATCTACACCGATTTCCTTAGTGAGCATATGTACGTACATACACAATTTGCATACACATATATGTACATTGCCGATTTATGAACATACATACATATGTACATGACTTTTGGGTCACAAATCGGCGGCATTTAAAAGAAAAACAAAAAGGGGCGTCCCATCCACAACAAATATATGTGTATATTTTCCATCCAGGTGTTTCACTTCACAATAACAAAACAAAAAATAAATAAAGTTGACTCCGTCCTCTATATTTCTAATATTTCTTTCTTTGTATATATTTTGTAGTATTAAGCATATATCTATAAGTAGGTTTAGTTGTACATATAAGCTCTAAGTTAGTTGTAAGGAGGGCGACAGGGGAAAGTCCCACGAAGGGCAATACAGGGTTAAGCGGGAAACCACCAACAACAAAATCTCGCCCGTCCGCCACACCAGCCGGTCACGACGACGCGGCCGACGAAATCACCGCCAGCCGAGGCGACCGCCTTCTACGGCAACCACGCAACTCCAACATCAAACATGTTCGACGCATCCGACGACATTGCCGCCAGCTGAAGCAACCGCCTTCTACGGCAACCACGCAACTCCAACATCTAACATGTTCGACGCAGAGGCGACAAACACAGGTGCAAGGCACCTGGAAAAGACACGAAGCTCGGAGGGGGAGGTTGTGTGTGTGTGCGCGGTGAGATTAAGGAGGCTCGGTTGATTAATTGGTTATTATTTGCTCCCCGTCTCGGGGACGCGTCTTCCGAAGGTGACCCCCCCCTATCTGCTCCCGGACTCCGATTCGGCACAACCCTGCCTTTTCCCCATCCCTCTTCTTACCTAAATTCGGTCCCGGTGGACGGACCTTCCTGTCCCTGTGAACATATAAATGTTTCTGTGGAGGATCCTGGGACCGACGAGTATCTATCCAAGCCGTAGAATAGCATCCTTACAGAATGGCGCCCGAGCAGGGACTAGGCAGGATCTGCATGATCAAAAGGACATAGAAAATCCCGTGGATTAAGGCCCCACTTTTTAGGCATCGATAGGAGTCGAAAAGGTTTGGTTAGGGACGAAAACAGTCACAACGTATGGGGCCGTTCGTGCTCATCTTTTCTAGGCGTATTAGGAAGTACAGTCTCGCCAAAACCACAGAGGGGCGTACATTCGGAACTCGAAGTCCCAACACTGTCGTCGCACACGACACGAAACAAAGGCAAGAGTACATAGGGACACGATGTCCAAAACGTCGGCGCACACGACACGAAATATATGCAATCACACATAGGGACACGAAGTCCCAACGTCGGCGCACACGACACAAAACATAGGCAAGAGATAGGTCGAATACGAAGTTTGACGAAGGCACCGGAGACGAACGAAGACGATAGAAGAAATAACGGAAACGAAAGGCGACGTCGACAGCAACGCCGCTCGGGTAGTTGCCTCTCACTCCCACGCGCCGAGCTCCCTCTGCCGCAGAGGAGAACCGAGGCCGCTCCGACAGTATATAAGGCGGACTACACCCTTCAACGAGTCACATCGACAAAGCAATCCCCCGCGAACAAGTAATCGTCAAGGACAACCATCAAGGATCCCATCATCAAACCAGCTCATTATCCTCAAGGATAAGCGACCAAGGATCCTCAAGGATCACACCAGCTCATTATCCTCAAGGATAAGCCAAGGATCCTCAAGGATCACCTCATCACACCAGCGCATTATCCTCAAGGATAAGCCAAGGATCCTTAAGTATCACCTCATCAAGCCAGCTCATTATCTTCAGGGATAAGCTAAGGATCCTCAAGGATCACCTCATCAAGCCAGCTCATTATTCTCAAGAATAAGCCAAGGATCCTCTAGGATCACACCAGTTCATTACCCTCACGGAGAAGCCAAGGATCCTCAAGGATTACCGCAACAAAGAACAGTCAGTCATCGTCGCGAAAGGATTTTCTTAAGGATATTGCCGTAACCAGCCCGAGCATCGAGTGCACAATGGGAGTGTCCTGGATATTATATAGAAAGAAGCATGAGCTGGAAGCCATACTTCGGGAGCTGAGGCTCGAAGAGAGTGGAACGGTCGAGGAACAACGATCCTGCCTGTACGCTTTCGCAAGGCAGCCGGAGCATGAAAGAACTTGTTTTCGGAAGCTCAAATGTTTACTCGCAGACAGGACTTCCGGACTTTGGCGGAACTGACACAACTAGTAGTCAACTACGAAGTAGTACGAGGCCTCCGAGGGCGAATGCAAAGAGCAAACCCAACCAATGACGCAGACCACGGAAGGAATCGGGCAGCGGTACAATACGCCGCCCCTACCCCTCCGGCACAGCAGACTCGGCCTCGAATCAACCCCACCGACGCTGCGCGTCACACCCCACTCACGAATCAGGGCGCTTTGGCACAGCCACGCCAACCTTCAGGGCGGATCAACGTCGCGACTGCCTGGCGCAACTGCGGACAGGAGGGACACATGGCAACGGAGTGTCGCAACCCAAGGATCCTGTTCTGCTGGGATTGCGGACGCCCGGCACCCGGAAGATCGACTGCTGCCGAGCATCGACGTCAAAAAACGGGCAAGGGCCTCGTGTATCAGGGAATTACTCGAGGGCCCCTCCGAACCCCCAGACGAATTAACCCCACTCATCCGACTCGAAGATGGCCGTATCGCGCTAGGGTCACGGTGGAGAGACACCAATTCACCGCCACCCTGGATACTGGAGCCTCGCACAGTTTTATAAGCGAGCGCCTAGCTAGCCGACTACGAACCCGAGACAACATCCGAACCATACACTCTTGCGTAGGCCTTGAGGACGGATCCTATCGACAAGTCACATATGCCCTTCGGGTCACCATACAGCGTCAAGCATCCCCTGGGACCACATCCCTAATTGAACAACAAGCAGCTCCTCAAGCGCGCCTTCCGGCTGTCCCAAAGGAGCTCCCGTTGGTCGTTTCACCCACAGAAACATCAACGTTTTCGGCGAATGAGCAGCAAGTCGCTGCACAAACACCCCTATCGACCACCTCGCAGGAGGAACGAACGATCACACCACGTATCGTCGCACCTTCACGCCCTACGAGTGGAGATGCAACACCCCGACAGCCCCATGTTGGAGCATTGCCCGACGCCGAGCCGTCGTCGGTGCAACGGAATCCGTTCCGTACAGTGGAAAAGCGAGTCCGATTCCTGAATTCGGGAAAACCCGGGAGTCGTCGAGGCCGACTACGAATCGGACGAATGGACGCATCCCCGTCAAAGTGAAGAAAAATACCCAGAATCCTGGATCAGCGAGTTCCCCGATCGGGAACTTTCACAGTTCGACACGTTAGCTGGCATATCGCATATAGCCGAGCATAACATTGTCATGCGGAATGATAAGCTCATAAAACAGCGCAATCACCCTCGGAAGCCCGCCTTGAGGGCCGTCATAGACAATCAAATTAACGAGCTGCTCCGGGACGGGAGGATCGAACCCTTCAAGAGTCCCCATAGCACGCCGATCGATATCGCCGCTAAGAAAAACGGAGACGTACGGTTGTGCGTCGACTACCGTCAGCTGAATGACAATTCAATTCCTGACCCGTATCCTCTGCCAAGAATTCATCCTATCCTTGAACGACTCCGCAACGCGAGATTTATCTCGACACTGGATCTGAAAAACGGGTATTGGCAGTTATCAATGGCTCCCGCCAGCCGGGAGTGCACCGCGTTCACCGTACCCGGCCGTGGTCTATTCCACTGGACGGTGATGCCTTTCGGCCTACACTCGGCTCCGGCGACCTTCCAACGCGCCCTCAACACTTTCATCGGCACCGATATGGAGCCACACGCATTCGCGTACCTCGATGACATCATCGTGATAGGTTTCTCGTTGCAGGAACATGTGAAGAACCTGCGTAAAGTATTTCGACGGCTGAGGGAGGCAAATCTCCGCTTGAACAGGGAAAAATGTTACTTCTTTCAAAGAAGCATCACGTACCTTGGACATGTGGTCAGCGAAGCCGGGATCTAACCGATCCCGAGAAAATTTCCGCCATACCGGAACTAACAGCACAAGCGAACCTAAAGGAGCTTCGTCGATGCTTGGGTATCGCGTCTTAGTACCGACGCTTTGTACCAAATTTCGCCGATATAGTGGAGCCCATGACGTCCCTACTCAAGAAAGGCAGAAAAAGGGAATGGAGCGAAAAGCAGGAGCAGGCATTCCAAGGCCTGACTATGGCGTATCGCCAAAGCGGAATGGTATATTAGAAACGTCACATTAGAAGGGAACTTGGAGTATCAGCAGTTGGTGATGTGATAAACCCTCTGGCTGCCAATCATCGGCTTAGACTAATCAGACATCCTAACCCCCTGGCTAGACGGATAACAAGGACACGCACATCTAGACGGCTGAGACGGTTTACTATTCGGGAGCTGCCCTCCCGGCGCATTGTCTAATTTATAATTAGGAAGTTCGTAACTGTTGCTTTAAATTGCTGAAACTGTAGCATATAAGCGGCTGAATAGGTCAGGCAACTTGCCTACTTGCTCAAATAAATATTTAATAAAAAAAAAAAAAAAAACTCCGTAACGGAAAAGGAATGCCTCGCAATCGTGTGGGCCATCCGCAAGATGCGATGCTATTTGGAAGGGTGTCGTTTCGAGGTGGTGACAGACCACCACTCCCTCTAGTGGCTCAATTCCATCGACAATCCCACGGGCAGGATCGCTCGGTGTGCATTGGAGTTGCAGCAGTTCCAGTACGATATTACCTATCGGCGTGGCACCCAGAAACTGGTCGCCGACGCACTATCGCGCCAGCCGCTTGCCACCGAAAGACATGTACCCGAGTGAACCAGAAATACTACTGGCCCGGACTCTTCCGAGAAGTAGCCGTTTACGTCCGGCGATGCTTGAGCTGCCAACTTTTTAAGGTCAGCCAGGAAAAGGTCGCAAAAAAGATGTTCACACGCCAGGTTGACGAATCTTTCCAAGTTCTCTGAGCCGACTTTGTCGGACCCTGCCACGATCCAAGCAAGGGAACACGGTACCACTCGTGTTCCTGGACTCGTTTAGCAAAGGGGTCGAGCTGGATTCTGCAAAGCGATAGGTATGGAGCTTCAATTTACCGCTCCTTACACACCGCGCCAGAATTCCACGGAAAGGGCCAATAGAACGGTCAAAACGATGATCGCCCAGTATTTGGGGGAGGGGCCGCAATCCATATGGGATCAGTTACTGCCAGATATCTCGCTGACAGTAAACATCAGCGTCTCAGACACCATAGGGTTCAGCTCCGCCTGAGGACGCGAACCACGGCTGCGGAACAACATATACGACGAAGTAACGCCAGGCCGAGGAACCGCTTAGCTCCCGCCTGAAGAACGCGTTCGGCAGCTACACGAGATATTCAAATTTGCAAGAGATATGCCGAGCGGGCCACGGCCGAGCAGGGGAGACACTACAACCTGCGGCGACGAGACTGGAGACCAACACAGGGCGCTCTACGGCATGCGTTGTCCAACGCAGCCGAAGGCTTCACCGCCAAAGTCGCGACGAAGTGCGATGTGCCTTATCTGGTCTGGCTCAAAGAGCCGACCAAGCGCAAGCGTCGCACCGCCAGCATCGGTTTCTTGAAGCCTTATCACGAGGCCACCGACAACGACGAAGAAGCCAAAAACAACAGCGAAGCAAACAACAACGCCAACAGCACAGCAAACGACAACGACAACAGCAAAGCAAACAGCAGCAGAGCAAAAGACAGCAGAGCAAACGACAACAGTAGTAGCAAAGACAAAGACACAGCCGGCGCTACCTATGCCACCATCGAGGACAGGCGTTCCGCGTCGTGTCTTCACACAACGGCACGCAGGTGCAGATCCACCCTCAGCCCCTCCCCGAGGTAGGGATGGGATGTGAGGAACCCACTGGGTTTCCCAGCATTTTTATATATTTATAATTCTTATTACATATTAGTACTTATTCTATATATAAGTAGGTTAAGATGTACGTATTAGCTCTAAGATAGCTTTAAGGCGGGCAACAGTGGAAAGTCTCATGAAGGGCAATATAGGGTTAAAGGGGACCGCCAGCAACAACCGGTCACGACGACGCAGCCGACGACATCACCACCAGCCGAGGCAACCGCCTCCTGCGACCGCCACGCAACTCGAACATCGAACATGTTTGATACAGAGACGACAAACACAGGTGCAAGGCACCTGAAAATGGAAAATCACTCGGAGGAGACACGAAGCTCCGAGGAACGACGAGGGAGATCGGAAGCAGAGGAGCACGAAGCTTCCCTCTGCTGACCCGATCGAGGAGTTGATTTTCGGCGGTGGTAAGAGCTCCCAGATAGGCGGACCCCGTAGAGCGGAGGAGAGGGATAGCCAGGGGAGCAGGGGGAAACTAAGAAGAACTAGGGTAAGGAAACTCGACAGGAGTCATAAATAAATAAATCATGGACATTTATAATGAAGTAATAACCAGAGCCTTCTTAATCAAAACTTTCACACACCCACACATAAAAGAGAAGCAGGTCCGCCACATCACACTAGCGATGAAGTCGAAGCTAGGGCGACTGAAGGACCACCAAGTGGACATCGGCGATTAGCTGAACTCCGCTCGGGAAACCGAGGAATCTGAAGGCCCGGAGAGGGAAGCAGTGTGCTCAAATTGCCCAAATTGCTCAGCCAACGGCGGAAAGGTGGCACCGAGCACCCGGAGCCAGCAGGACAAGGAGCAGCAGACTCCGAAAGTTTGGAGCAAAGAGTGCGCCTCGCAGACGGAGCCCTCGGCTACCCCGACTATCCCGGAGAAGGTGCCATCCAGGGCCGGGAGCAGCTCAGCGAGCATTAAGCCTCGGGGGCCCGTTCCAGCGCCCGCTGCAGCAGCGGAGAGACCCCACGCCACGCCAGGGAAAACCGCACGCCTGCCCAAAGCCAGGGCAAACGATGCGCCTCCGTATACGGCGGGCCCGATAGGATACCAGGAGCGAAGCGCCTGGAGCACCGTAACCAGGAAGCGGGAACGGAAGCGTAAGGCTTTCCCGACACGGTCTTACCCGGACGCAGTGATTGTCTCAGCGAATGGGAAGACCTACAGCGAGATCCTGGCCCTGGTTACCAGAAGGGTGGACCAAAAGCTAGCGACCCTGGGGAGCAAGGTCCGCCGCACCGCAAACGGCAACCTGCTTCTGAAGGTAGCCAAAACCAGCTCCGAGAACGCGCAGTCCATGCGGACGTGCATAGCGCAGGTGCTGGGCGGCGCGGCAGAGGTCAGGGCCATGTCCAAAGACTCCAGGGTGTCCATACTGGAGATTCGGGGGCTGAACGCACTGACTAAGGAGCCAGAGTTGGTGGCAGCGATCGTCGACTAATTCAAGATCGACAGGGGAAAGGTCAAAGTGCGGAGCATCCGCCCTGGCTATGCTGCATCGCAGACGACTATGATCAGCCTTCCATGCAGCCAGGCCAAGACAGT
This sequence comes from Drosophila mayri, assembly GCA_008042485.1. Taxonomy (NCBI): domain Eukaryota; kingdom Metazoa; phylum Arthropoda; class Insecta; order Diptera; family Drosophilidae; genus Drosophila; species Drosophila mayri. The sequence continues at coordinate 4,817 of VNJN01005975.1, read as the reverse complement.
GCTCAAGAGCGGCGTGCTTCGCTTACGCTGGTCCTCGTGCCCGATTAGGGAACGGAGCGGCCCACCACGGTGCTATAGATGCCTGGAGCAAGGGCACTTGGCAAGCAATTGCAAAAGTGCAGTTGACAGAAGCGGGTGCTGCATAAAATGCGGCGAGCGGGGGCACAAGGCTCTCAAGTGCCCCAACGCAACGAAGTGCTACATTTGCGCTTCGTCCGGCAATAAGGACACAAATCACCTAGCTGGCGGCAAAAATTGCCCGTCCAGGTGTAGCAGCTGGACCGAACCGCACAAAAGAGCATGCAATTGATTCAGCTAAACCTGAACCATTGCAGGGCTGCGCAGGACCTGCTCATGCAGACCGTGCGTGATGTCAATGCGGAGGTGGCGGTGCTCAGCGAGCCTTACAGGGCTGCTAGCACACACGGATGGGCCGCTGATCTCTCTGGAAAAGCGGCCCTATGGGTATGCGGTGGAGGATCCGTCCAGCTGTCCGATGTCAGGTCGGCGAACGGCTTCGTCCGCGGAAAACTGGGCAGGACGTGGGTGTACAGCTGCTACCTGGCCCCCAGCCTCACCCTAGAGGCGTTCAGCAGAATCATCGACGAGCTCGCCAGCGACATCAGAGGAAGAGACAGCGTCGTTGTTGGCGGTGACTTCAACGCCTGGGCCCAAGACTGGGGCTCACCGACAACAAATCCAAGAGGCCGCATCGTCGTGGAGTCCTTTGCGTCACTGGACATCGTGCTGCTCAACGAGGGCACGCAGGAAACCTTCAACCGAGCGGGGGCGGGGTCAATCATCGACCTTACATACGCGAGCAGCACATTAGCTCGCCAGGCAACTTGGAGGATCGGCGACCTTTATACCGCCAGCGACCATGAGGCCATCCTGGTCACCCTCGCCGGGAGGGCGCTGGGGCGAACGGTGCCGCCCAGCTCGCAGCTAGCATACAGGCAGGACACCCTCCGAGCACAAGCGTTTGCGAGCGCCCTTGACGGGCTGTGCATTGAGGATGCAGTAGGCGCAAACGAGGCTGCAGACTCGCTGGCAAGCGCCGTGGAACAAGCGTGCAACGCCAGCATGCAGAGGAGGAGAGTTTACCGCAGACACCACGCTCCCGTCTTCTGGTGGAGCGATAATATTGCAGCGCTGCGCGCAGCCTGCCTCCGAGCCCGAAGGCAGGTCCAGAGAGCACGCAACTCGTCGAATCTGCAGCCATGCAGCGACGCTTACCGGGCTGCGAGGAAGGCTCTTAAAAAAGCTATTCGCTTGAGCAAAAAGGAGTGCTTCCTAAAATTATGCGACGACGTGGAGCATGACCCGTGGGGAGGCGCATACAGGAAGGTAGTAAAACGGGTGAGCGCCGGCAACGGCACGCCATCGGACCCGGAGGTCCTCGAAGGCATAGTCCGAGCTCTCTTCCCAGAAGGGCAGCCACTCACCTCCCCGTCGAGCATCGCCTCCGGGGAGATCTGCCCGGTCAAAGAGCAAGAGGTCCTCGGGATAGCGAGGAGCCTGCACAACAGGAAAGCGCCAGGCCCAGACGCGATCCCGAACAGAGCAATCAAGCTGCTGCTAGCATTGCACCCGAAGACGATTGCTGACTTGTTCAACAATTGCCTCTGGGAGGGTACTTTTCCCACCAGGTGGAAGCGCCAGAAGCTCCTGCCCAAGCCGGGCAAGCCGGCTGGAGAACCCTCCTCTTACCGTCCCATCTGTCTGTTGGACACGATTGGGAAGATATTTGAGAAGGTGATCGCATCCAGGCTGGAGGCAGCGATCGAGCGCGCAGGCGGACTGGCGACAAACCAGTTTGGCTTCCGCAAAAAGTTGTCGACTCTGGACGCTATCGAAAAGGTCAAAAGCATTGCTGAGAGCGCCATCGCTGGCACGAGATGGAGGAACGGGGCCAAGAAGTACTGTCTAGTGGTGACCTTGGACGTCCGGAACGCCTTCAACTCGGCAGATTGGAGAAGGACGCTGGAGGCGCTGGAGGCTTTCAACATCCCCGGATACCTACTGCGAATCATCCGGGGGTACTTCAGTGAGAGGATCCTCATCCTGGACACTGCCCGGGGTTCCAGAACGCACGCGGTCTCAGCCGGAGTCCCGCAGGGCTCCGTCCTGGGCCCACTGCTCTGGAATACAATGTACAACGGTGTGCTGAACCTTCCGCTACCAACGAACACCTCTATTGTCGGCTTCGCAGACGATGTTGCGCTGGTGGTGACCGATAAGGAGCTGGCCGCTGCTGAGGCAGCTGCTAACAGAGCAATTCTGGCTGTGGAATCGTGGCTCGCCCTTGCCGGTCTGGAGCTCCCCAAGCAGTGGAAGAGAAAGCTGCTGTCAAACGTGGTCACGTCCCAGCTCCTTTACGCAGCCCCTGTTTGGGCGGAGGCGAGCAGAGTGAGGAGCTACATGCGAGGTGTGGAAGCCACTTACCGCCTGTGTGCGCTGAGGGTAGCTAGCGCCTTCAGGACGGTCTCTGATGACGCGGCGCTGGTCATTGCGGGGATGGTCCCGCTGGGCGAGTTAGCTCAGGAGGCGAGAGAAACCCGTCTCACTCGGGCCGACCCAGGATCAACCAGCCGCGAGGCTAGACGGGCTGCTAGACGTGCAGGAGCATCATCAGGTGGCAAGCAATGTGGGACAGCTCAACTAAAGGACGCTGGACCCACCGACTAATCCCCGACATTAGTAGCTGGGTAAGCCGAAGGCACGGGGAGGTAGACTTCTACCTGACCCAAGTACTGAGCGGACATGGGTGCTTCCGGAGCTACCTCAAGCGTTTCGGGCACGATGAGGAGGACAATTGTCCAGCTTGCGGCGCTGGAATTGTGGAGGACGCTCATCACGTCCTTTTTGAATGCTACCGGTTCCACCACGAGCGGGAGGAGCTGGAAGCCGGCGTGGGAAAGGTACTCACGGCTGAGAATCTGGTGCCGACAATGCTCGGAAGTGAGGAGGGCTGGGACGCGATAGCGAAATTCGCTGCTAGCGTACTTAAATCGCTGCGGTCCCTGAAAAGGTCGAGACGGACAAGTGCGGAGTAGGAGGCCTGCCGCTCGCGCGAAGCAATGCATGGCGGCGGTACCGCGCGACTCGGGTTTTCTCTCTGTATCCCCCCCCCTTATTTAGTTATTGTTAATTTGTTAAATAAATCGAATACAACAAAAAAAAAAAAACACGACCGGCTCAGGGGACCAGTCGGATGTGCAGTTGTGTTTCGCTTCCGGGTCGGGAGCCGTCCTACTGGGCACGGCCCTTATTGACGTGTGCCATTTGGGGTGCATCTTTCAGGCACGAGCGGTGATAGATTCAGGGTCCGAAGCGACTTTCATAACGGAACGACTGTTCAACCTGGTCAAGCTTCCCTTCAAGACGGTTCAAGCCCAAGTTTCCGGTCTTAATCAGACCATTTCCGCACAGTCTACTAAATTGTGCCATTTCTTCATCCGATCGCCGTCTAGACCCGGGCTACAATTAGAGACTGCGGCTTACGTTCTTCCGCAGTCCGCGGAATCTTCTTAAGGGGTTGCCCGACATTCCACTGGCGGACCCGAAGTTCTTTGGGAGCTCCCAAGTCGATGTGTTAATAGGAGCTGACATTCTTCCGTCTTTTCTCCTCGGTAATTCCAAGGCTAAAATTTGCGGGTCGCTTCTCGGTCAGTAGACCATTTTTTGATGGGTGCTGACAGGGCCATTATCTCCGGCCAGCCCCCGCAGTGTGTCCGTTTTTTCCACGCGAATTGCCCGCAGCCTCGATGACTCATTGGATCAGCTCCTCACCCAATTCTGGGAGGTGGAAGATTTGCCCGCACAGGTCAGCTCGGAATCGGATTCAGTCTTCGAGCACAATTTTGTCCAGACGACAAGAAGAGACGAGTGTGGCAAATACGTTGTGACGCTCCCCTTACGCGACCTCGAGCAGAAGGGTTCCGAGCTAGCGTCTTCGCGGTCCTTTGCTCTTGCTCAGTTCCTGCGTAATGAGCAGCGCCTGAAGAGGGATCCGCCCCTTAAGGCTCGCTATGACTCGGTAATTCAGGAGTACATCGACTTAGGCTACATGACCGAGGTCTCTCCCGCAAGCAGTTCCGCTACCTACTACCTTCCACATCATGCCGTTGTCAAGCCAGAAAGCACGACTACCAAGGTGCGGATCGTCTTCAACGCTTCTAGCCTGTCCGCGAACGGGATCAATCTAAACGACATTCTGTTCGTGGGGCCGGTCTTGCAATCCGACCTAACGATTCATATCCTAAAGTGGCGATACTTTAGGTTCGTCTTTAACGCCGACATCGAGAAGATGTATCGGCAAATTTGGATCGACCCCAAGCATACTTCGTTCCAACGTATTCTGTTTCGCAATCCTGATGGGGATATCCGCGACTACGAATTAAAAACCGTTCTTAGCGATCCGCGTCCTGCAACAGCTTGCTGACGACGAAGAGTCGAGGTATCCGCAAGCAAGCCGAATTATCCGGCATTTTATGTACGTGGATGACGTTCTCGCGGGGGCCGACTCCAAAGCCGATGCCCAAGTTGCGATTCGGAAGTTGAAGGGGGCTCTAGAGTCAGCAAGGTTCCCACTTAGGATGTGGACGTCTAATAGCAAGGCGATTCTAGCCGACATTCCAAGCGACCACCTCCTTCGTGCTGATTTTCTCGAAATCGATGCAGAGAGCACGGCCAAGACACTCGGCGTGCGGTGGAAGGCGACGACTGACGAATTCTTTTTTATTCCGCCAGAATTGGTTTCCGGCTCGTCGTTTACGAAGCGCCAAGTCCTGTCCCAAATTGCCAAATTGTTCGAT
>VNJN01005971.1:0-18946 GCA_008042485.1 Drosophila mayri | reverse complement strand
AGCGGCCAGACCCCTCCCCTAGAGACTGGAGACGGGGCCCGGGGTGACCCAGCAGCCTGCTCCCGCGCCCGCAACCCAAACCTATGACCACGGCGCCGGCGTGCCCGAGCCGCCGTGGCCCGTCGGCTGCACCGTGGTAGCCCAACGGTGGCCGACGCCCTCCCCTAAAATGCCCTATGACTCGCAACTGGCCAGCTGAGGCGCCCGGGGCTAATCCCTGGGGCGCATCCTGAGATCGGGCTGGCGACTTGGCGAATCCCGGAGTCGCCGCCCGCACCCACGCCCGGAATGAATCCCAGCGGCGGGGTGCTCCTGTCCCGTCCTACCCAACTCCGCGCCTGGAGGTAACCGACGGCGGCTGAGGTGGGGAGGAGGGGCACAGTGGGGTGTGCAGGGGTGGTTGGTTGCCAAGGAGAAAAATTATATTTTTAGTTGTTCATATTTTTCATTCATTTATTCTTAGGCTAGTGATTTGTTATCTTCTCCTATGCTAGGTTTCCTTAATTTTAATTCCTAGCTCTTCCCCAGCTTTTCCCATCTCCCTCACACCATTTTTTTAGCAAGAGAAACAATGTATGAAGCGCCGTGCGCGATGGCTCACCCGTACAAATCTGGAGGATGCTTTTAGTTAAAAGCCGATTCTTCAATTCCTGGTAGTAATGGGGGTCCTGTTTGTCCTGTGTGCGTGTCCTGGGTTTTCAGTTGTGTTGGTTGCCGGGGTTGTCGTCACTTGATTTTATCGCGATTATCAAAACTTGCTCTTCTGCTGGCCTAATTACGAGTGATTGAATTCACTCCCTGTGTGGCCTACTTCTGCCCATTCCTGGCAGCAGCGCTGCCGCGATCGATGGCACGCGCTGTTCCGCATTCCGCACATTCTTTCGCCCGGCGAGCTTTCTGTCTCGCTCTTACTCCTGGGCGGCAGGTGGCCCATGCAAATTCCGTTTTTGCACTTGTGGCTCTGTCGGCGCCGGCGTCGCGGGCCTCTGCCCCGATCGCGGTCCCCGGCTTCCTCTGCCGATCGCTGATTGGCGGACTTCATGTTTCGGTCCTCCAGCTTTTTCGTCCCGTTCCCGGAGGTATTTCGGGCGATGTTGCGGGCAATGTTGCGGACAATGTTGCGGACAATGTTGCCCGTGACGTCGGCAATGTTGCCCGTGACGTCAGGCCTGGTGTTACCGGTGACGAGGGCCCGGCCCCGTGATTCCCTAACGCCTATCACCTATCCTATTGGCAACTCCATATTTACATTGTTTTAACCCTACTCTTACCCTATTCTTAAAATTAATCCCTAACTACCTAACTTAACCTACTATTTACACTTAAAACTACTATATACATATGTACATTATTTACATCGTGGCGGCGGCCGATTGGCGACCGCCGTCACACCGCGTTAGTGAAAGACAAATGGTCTCCCTCCTTATGGAATACCTTCGGGGATTTCTTAAAAATTGTTTGGATCCCGTCCTAATCTTGTGGAACGGTATGTTCCCCGTTTCCTGTTTCTTCTATATTGTTGAGTTCAAAATGCTGCTCGATTTTGAATTCGGCCACTTTTAGCGGTTCTTCTAAAAAGAGATTCTGATCTGTCTCCGCATAGTTCACTACCTCCACCACACTCTGTCCGACCACTGCCCTGCAGATGCCCACCGAAATGATCATGTCCTCCCTTACCATTGTTTAACGTAATAAGAAATCCCCGTCCGGTGCCTGGACTGGCACGTATAACCCTTATTGATCCTGCTTCTACTGTATGGACTTCGCTCGGTCTATAATTTTCGAATTGAATTTGTAACTTTGAGGTCACCATGCGAGACCACCCATTTTCTATGTCAATCACAGCCTTCAGCTGTTGTAGCACATCTATTCCAATAAACCCTTCAAAAAAGTTGTGGAACCTGAAGATCAAAACCCTCATCTTTCCATGCCTCCGAGTTCTTCGAACATTGGTAAATGTGCTTCCTTTAACACGATGTGCGATTGGATAATGGTTTTTATTGCTATTGGGTTTCAAGGGTCCCTCACATATTGTGCTTGAGCTAATACGGGCCTAATAAAAGAAAAAGTGGATCCTGTATCAATTAATATTTTTATTACTTTGTTGTGAGTGATCTTTACCATTAAGTGCGCCAGGGTTGAGAGGCCCTTCCTAGCCCCTAGATATCCTGTTGGTTGCTCGAGGCTGAGCGCGAAAAATTTTCATCATCCTCTTGGATGTTATGCAGCAGGCCACTAGTTGACATCCGATTTCCGCTATTGCACGAACATAAGACCTCTTTGAATTTGCCCTGAGTTGTTGGAACTATACGACTGCCCTGAGTTCTTGGAACTATACGACTGTCCTGAGTTGTTAGAATTATACGACTGCCCTGAGTTTTTGGAGTTATACGCCTGTCCTGAGTTGTTGGACTTATACGACTGTCTCGAATAGTTTGAATTCTTCGACATCCTGGACTGGCCGGTTTCCCCTACGTCATCAGTTCCCCGGGTCGCTAATTGCCCTTCTCTGGGTTTGTAGTTATTGTAGCCGTGGTAATTCCACTGTCCATTCAGATTATTTTGACCGTTATTCCCCCTGTTTTTTGTTAGTTCCGGTACGGTCTTGTATAATTATGATTTTCCCCTTGATTATAATTCCACCCAGAATTGGATGGATATAATTGGATTTAGAAACCCAAATCCTGGCCATCCTCCCATGCTGCCCACTGCAAACGGCATTGGAAACCGAGGTTGGGTATTACCTGCCCACCGGTACTGTGACCAAGTGCCCGTTTGTGATTATCTAGTTTTCCAGGGTCCTGGTTTGGAATCTCCTTAATTTATACCTAGCTTGGCTAGGCCTAGGACTTGTTCCACTGCTCCTATAAATCCGTCTAATTTCCCTGCATCTCCTTCGTATTTCGGAATTATCTCCACCAGGTCTATTAGCTTGTTAGCCTCCAAAACGCTAGCCGTTGCCAATTCTGCCGACCTATTCTCCTCCAGCATTCTTATTGTCTCCTAGATGTACCCTAACGACTCTCCTCAACTACACCTCCTTTGCCCTCTTCTTCGCCCTTGTTGTTGTTATTCAGCTTCTTTCACTTAAGGTATACTTTAGTGTGTATCCTGCTTCTTCTGAGTGTTTACTGTGTCTTGCTAGGATTTCTCGTGTGGTGGAAAAGATGAATTCTGTAGTTAATTGAACTCAGTATTTTCTCTATATCGATTTTAATACTACAGCACTGGGTTATATGGATATTATTTTTTTATGGTTTTGTAAGGATGCACTACGGCCGAGATATGAACTCAGCGGCCCAGAGTCCCTTTCCAGTTAAATTTATAATTGGAAAACGTCAGAAAATGGAGGGGCCTTGGTTGGCAAGGTTTTTAGGGGTGTATTTTTGACCAAGATAATTGCCTCTTCCGAATGCCCACGCTGGGCGGGATCGCACTACCGGTCCTGGAGTCTCCCAGCGGCCGGACACCCACTAGAGACTGGAGCAGAGGCCCGGGATGACCCAGCAGCCCGCTCCCGCGCCCGCAATCCGAACCTACAACCGCGACGCCGGCGTGCTCGAGCTTCCGCGGCCCGGCGTCTCCGCCCTGGTACCCCAACGGCGGGCCGTCGCCCTCCCCTAAATATGCCCCCTTGACTCGTAATTTTCCAGCGGCGGCGCCTGGGCTAATCCCTGCGGCGCATACTGAACAAGACGGCTGGGAAGGGTCCCGCAGCCGCGCAGCCGCTAGCAACGTGTTTCTCCCGTCCCTGTCCTGCCCGAATCCCCGCCTGGAATTACCCAACGGCAGCTGAGGTGGGAAGGAGGGGGCACAGTGTGGTGTGAGGGGCCGATTTGAGTAGAAATAAAATAATGTTACCTTTCGTGTGTTCATTCTGTTATTTTATTTCATGTGTATTTGCCTGTGCTAGTCTTCCTTATTCTTTTTAAAGTGTTTTTCGTTCATAATTCGGCCTCCTCTTCGGCCGTAACCCGATGCTGCGGCCCAGGCTGGGGTGGGGCCTCCCAGGGGAGCAACGTCGGGGAGTCCGGTGACGGCGGGGTGGACATTTCCCATGGAGGCGTCGCTATTTCTCGCGGTGGGGTGGCTTTCCACCGGGCTCTCCTGAAGCGGGCCCATTATAGCCGCCGTCACCGCCACTCTGGTGAGCGGGCGCCCGACCGGCCATAAAAACAGCGGGAGTCCGCGTCCCGTCATCGTTAAGCGTTCTGTGGAAGAGAAGATGGTTAGTTTATGTTGCCTATCCAATTCCTACCTAACGGTGTGCCTATCTTGGTCCCTACGTGGCCCCATTTGCTTTCCCCGCGATGGGAAGTCTGACCTATACGCTTACTCGGTGTACGCGTTTGCCAGTTTTTTCCCCGGCGGGGATCGGAGTGTTGGACGGGCACACCAGTCATCATGTGACTCCGCGAGCTCTGTCCGTTCTGACAGAGTATCCGATAGCGATGTCGCCTATGTAGGTTCCCCGAGCGCAAAGTTGTTCTCTGCGGTCAGACTGGCGGTCCGCCGTCGGCGGCTGCCCGGTATGTGCAACTGCACGATGTTCGGTGACGGGAACTTGGCGACCGTAAACGGCCCATCTTATTTCGCTGCCAATTTCGCCGCGAATCCCTCCGTGGCGTTTGATAATGCGTGGCGTCGGACCAGCACTAGCGATCCCAACGGCGGCTTCCATTCTCGCCGGCGGAGATTATAATGTCGCCGCTAATCAGCCGATGCTCGTTTGGCATTGTTTCTGGCGACTTCAAATATGCGGTGCAGCTGTCTACTGCGTTCCGTCGGGGTTACTTCGGGTGTTCCACGTCCCGGAGTAACTTCGTCATACAGGGCGTGAGGCAGCCGAGGTTCTCTTCCCTGAACCAGAAAGGCAGGGCTGAATCCCGTCGTGTCGGAGATACTGCTGTTTATCGCCAACGATATTTCTGGGAGCAGCTTATCCCACTCGTTCTGCTCATTCCCATCCAGATACTGGGCGATCATGGTCTTAATCGTCCGATTCGCCCTCTCCGTCGGATTCTGTCTCGGCGTGTAAGGGGCTGTGTGCTGCAATTCCATCCCTAAGGACTTGCAGAAATTCCGGAATGAGCGACCCGTGAATTGGGTGCCGTTGTCGAAGACGAATATCCGTGGCACCCCGAAGCGGCTCAGGATCCGTTCCCGAAATGCACGCTCCAGGTGTGTTCCTGTGGCTCTGCGTAGTGGGATCAACTCCACCCATTTGCTGAAAGAGTTAAGGAAAACTAGAAGCATCGCGTTTCCTTGTTTCGATCGGGGCAGTGGACCAACGAAATCCGCGCATAGGACGTGGAATGGTTCCTCCACCTGGCGTGTAAACATATGGCTGGTTTCTCCTGACTGGTTTCTCCTGACTGACCTTGTATCTTTGACAATTTTGACAATTCCGTACATAGCGGGCGACGTCGCGGAAAAGTCCTGTCCAGTAATACCTCTGCGCCACGCAATTACTCGTTTTCCGGACTCCCAGATGTCCGGCAGCGGGAATATCGTGGTTTTCCTCTAGAACCCGATGGCGATAATCCGCTCCTACACACAGCTTCCATGGTGCGTACTCCTCCTCCTGTGGCCGTAGCCCGATGCGACGATAAAGCCGAACCTTTTTCAACATCCTTGCGAGCCACTTGTAGTTTGTCCTTTGTACCTGTGCTTGCTGCGCTACTGGCAGGGGTTGGCGTGAGAGGGCGTCGGCCACTAAATTTTGGGCTCCACTCCGGTAGTGAACGTCATACTGATACTGCTGCAGCTCGAGTGCCCATCGAGCGATTCTCCCCGTCGGATTATCTATGGAATTTAACCATTTCAAGGCCTGATGGTCAGTAATCACCTCGAACCTGTATCCTTCGATGTATTATCGCATCTTCCTTACGGCCCATACGATGGCAATACACTCCTTATCGGTCACCGAGTAGTTTCTTTTCGCGCTATTTAAGCGTCGGCAGGCATAGGCCACCACTCGCTGTGTCCATCAATGGTCTGGGTTAGTACGGCTCCAATGCCATACTCGCTGGCGTCTGTTTGCAGCACGAATTTCTGCTCGAAGTCCGGGCAGACTAAGACAGGTGCTTCCGTCAGTCGCGTTTTCAGCTCCTGAAACGCCTGATCTTGTCGTGGCGTCTAGTCCCATTTCTTGCCTTTCTTCAGCAAAGATGTCATCGGCTCCACGATGCCAAATGGCATCACTCGCCAATGGAATAGGCCCCGGCCAGGAACCGTGAAGGCCGTACATTCCCGACTCTCCAGAGCTACAGGAATTTGCCAGTATCCATTCTTCAAGTTCTAGGTCGAAATGAACTTGGCGTTTCGTAGTCGCTCCAAGATCTGGTGGATCCTTGGCAGCGGGTACGCATCCGGTACAGAGTTCTCGTTCAACTGCCTGTAGTCGATGCACATCCGTGCGTCACCGTTTTTCTTGGCCGCGAGCACAATCGGGGCACTGTGCGGGCTCTTCGATGGCTCGATACGGCCATCCCTAAGCAGTTCGTCTATCTGCCTATCAATGACGGCTCTCATGGCCGGATTCCGGGGAAAATGCCTTTGTTTTATTGGGCGGTCGTTCGCATTACGATCCGGTGCTCCGCGATGTGGGATACTCCGGCCAGACTCTCAAATTTTTCCAATTCCTGTTCGAGGAATTCCTCTATCCAGGCTCTGGGTATCCTTGTCCCGATTCCGGCGGGTCCGGTTCCTCGGGTGTGTGACTCACAGAGTCAACCGTGCCGCAGAGGGGCGCGTTCTGCTCCGGCGTTTCCTCGGCGTGATCCTGGAAGCGGACACGCTTCTTGGAGGTGCAAAAAGGATTTCGCTGTGCGGCGGTGGCGTTAGCCACAGGCAAAACATGGCTCCAACTGTGTGGCCGACTGGTTGAGTGTACCTCTATATCTCGGGCTGTTCCCGTGCATGAATTCCTATTTGCTGCCCACGGGGCATGGGTCGGCGGTTGTCTTTGTACAGTATGTGGCTTGGGTACTGGTCCTTGTGTGGTGGTCGGCCCCTCCTGGGTAACCGTGCCAAATCCTTGATGCGTTTCTTCTGTTATTCTTCCTGATTGTCTCCTCGTCGACACTCCTCGTCGTTCCGCAAAAGACCCGAGTGTGTCTGATTCCTGGTGGCCCGCTTGTGGCTTCCCTGGGAGTCCAGTTCCTGGTGGCATGCTAAGGGCTTCCCTAGGATCCGGCTCCTGATGGCCCGCTCGTGGCTTCCCTGGGAGTTTGAATTCCTTGACGAACTCCTGGTGGCATGCTAAGGGCTTCCCTGGGGGTTCGTCCTGGTCGTGAGGCTTCTATTATTCCTCCTGATTGTCTCCTCGTCGACACTCCTCTTCGTTCCGTAAAAGACCCGAGTGTGTTTGATTCCTGGTGGCCCGCTTGTGGCTTCTCTGGGAGTCCGGGTTCTGGTGGCATGCTAAGGGCTTCCCTGGGATCCGGCTCCTGGTGGCCCGCTCGTGGCTTCCCTGGGAGTCTGACTCCTTGACGAACTCCTGGAGGCATGCTAAGAGCTTCCCAGGGGGTTCGTCCTGGTCGTGAGGCTTCTTCCTGTAAATCTCCTCGCCGTCTTTCCGCTCGTATCCTCTCTCGCATCTCCTCTTCCCGCGCTCCTTCCCGCTGTTCTGTGCGTGGGTGATCCTCCTGTGACCCTCGTTGGGTTCCGCGTTGTTCGTCGTCCCCTGTTCTCTGAGTCCGTGCCCATGGTGGCATCGACCTGTGTCCGTACGTCCCTCGTGTTCTTCTTATTGTCTAATTCCTTGGCCAATTCTTCACTGATGAAGCTATGTGTAGCTCCCGTATCCAGGGTGGCCACGAATCTTCGCCCTCCCATAGTGGTGGTGGCTCGGATGCGTCCCTGGCGTTGATGGAGAGTCCTCTCCTCTAATTGTTCGGGTTGGCTGGGTTCCTCGGGTGATCCCCGGTCACGCGAGGCCCGTTTCTGTTTCCCGAAACCTGGCGTCGGCAGCACTCGAATGTCCGCACTCCTCGTTTTCCGCATTCCCAGCAGAAAAGTATCCCTGGGTTCCGGCATTCCGTTGAGAAATGCCCGGGCTGGCCGCAGATCCTGCATGCCCCTCGCACGTTTACTGGTGCCTGCTCCGGCGTTGTTGCCTGACTCGTATTCGCGTTCCTGCTAAAACTTCTTGGCATGGGGTTCGTCGGCGGCCTGCGGGCCGTGCGGTCCGAATCCAAGGTGGTACGCGAAGTATGTGGTGCCCGTGGGTTCGGTTCCTGATGATTCTGAGCCCGTCCGCTCCTTCGGCGAGTCTCCTCGTGGTCGACCACCAAGTGAGTCAATTTCGCTAGCGTGCGAAAATCCTGCCTCCTTATGAATAATTGATATTCCGGAGAGGTACTCCTGGGCAGCAGAAGGGTGAGTGGTGCCGTTGGCGAGTTCGCCTCCGAGTCCAAATACATGGGCGACAGCAGCTTCGCGTCCCCGGTGGGGGCGTTCCCAAAGTTCCTTACCAATTCCTCTAGGCGGATTTGTACTGCCTCCGGATGGTCCTGCTGGCGCGCAAAGGCGATCAGCCGTGATCGCTGCTGCTCTACCGTTTTAGCTGTTATTTATTCTTTCAGCTTCCCGATTTGTTGTTCTATTATTTTTATATTCTGGCCTCCTTTATTTTCTTAATTTATTTTTTTATTATATATTTGTTTTTCCTTTTCCTTCTATATTTTCTGCTTGCCTTAATTAAATTTCCGTTAATATTCGCTATTTTATATCCTTCCTTTATTTTCTTAATTTTTTTTTCTCTCGACTGTGGTTCCTTGTTTTCCTTGTATATATATTTTCCTTGCCTTCGGTGACTTGTTTAATTATTTCCCTCCTTATATTTCTATTCTTTGATCTTTCCGCGATCTTTCCTCAGTCCTTTCCGATTTTGTTCCATATATTCGTTCTCTTGTTTAACTTGTTCTACGCGTGTTTATTTATTATTTATTATCTATTATTTATTTAATTAATATTATTATTTATTTAATTAATTTTTATTATTTTATTTTCTTTTCTTCGCCTTATTATCTACGTTCTATTATTTCCTTGATTCATATATTTTTTGTATGTTACTTCGCTACCTTACTGTATTTTATTTCCTGATCGTGTATTTCTATCTTATTATTCGCTATTTGATAATATTTATTTTATTTATTTTGCTTTTCTCCGTGTGTTTTCTTTGGCCGCTCTTGTCGCGTTTTATTTTCCTCAGTGTGTTCGCTTTATTTTATTTAATGATTTAATTAATTTTCTATTTCGTTTACTTAATGGTTTTATTAAATTTATCTATTGTATTTTACATGTATTTATTATTCATTTGATTCTAGTATCGCTATTATTTAATTCGAGATTATTTTCCTCGTGGCTTCCTTCTGTTTTCCTCGGTATTTTGTTATCCCCCTACCGATCTGGTATTTTGTAATCGATATACTTTCATCTGACCGGACTCAGTATTTTAGTTGCTTCCCGTCTGGTATTAAAAGTCGATTGTTTTCACTTTTGATATTTTATTCGCGTCTGTCCACTTTCCGTATTTTTCATGGATAGTTCCCTCCGAATCGGTATTTTTATTCGATTTTCTTATCGGCTTCCTCTATTGGTATTTGCTTATTTGAAATTTTTGGCGCCTCCCTTCCTTAACTTCTCTGCTAATTTAATTTATTGTCCTATGTCATCCGTTTATTTGATTTTATTTAGTGGATTTTATTTATCATTTTTTATTTATTAATTAATTTTATTTAATTTTATTTATTGGCTATTATTTAATTTTTATTTAGTTTATTTAGTTATTTATTCGTCGGTTATTATTTATTTATTTCTTTCGTTTTTATTATTTGTCCAATTTATTTCCGTTTATGTTATTTAATTTATTTATTTATTTTGTTAAATTTTTGTACACAGGATCTGGGTGTCCTCGCGGACGAAGGACTTGTTCTTTTATTTTATTTTCGCAGCATCTTTTCAAATTGTCAGGAGTCGATGGTTCGCGACGGCTTAATTTTCTTTTAGTTTCTCGATGTGTGTTCAACGAAGGGTATTCTGAGTGTCATAGCTTAATCAGAAGGGCCAATATATAAGTTGGTTCCCGCCCTGATGGCGGCGCAACCAAGAGCGAAAATTAGTGTATGTAAATGTATGTATGTATATATGTATGACCGCGACTCGTGATCTGCACGTGCAGCGGCGGTTCCCTCTGCTCTGCCGACGTCGGTATCGGCAGCGATTTTGTAACTCTTCTTATTGACTACGATGCCCAATTTGCGGCCTGTTTTGCCGAGACTGTATTTCTTTGACTTGAATTTAATTTTCCTATTGTGATCTCTTCTTTCCCCTTCTCTTCTAGCTGCCCGAAAAAATAAGATGCCGTTACGGCGGCTGCATGTGCTTCGCTGATATAGAATTTTCTGGCAGTTTTTTTTTTGGCCGTTTGCATGTGCATATATATATATATATGTGCGTATACACACCGCTAAAAACCTCGTTCGGCTGGTGGGGCTTTAATCCAACTTAGTAAGGGCTCCTACATCTCCCCATTTCCTGACGGTCCCTGTTCGGGCGCCAAAATGTAAGGATGCACTACGGCCGAGATATGAACTCAGCGGCCCAGAGTCCCTTTCCAGTTAAATTTATAATTGGAAAACGTCAGAAAATGGAGGGACCGTGGTTCGCAAGGTTTTTAAGGGTGGATTTTTGACCAAGATAATTGCCTCTTCCGAATGCCCACGCTGGGCGGGATCGCACTACCGGTCCTGGAGTCTCCCAGCGGCCGGACACCCACTAGAGACTGGAGCAGAGGCCCGGGATGACCCAGCAGCCCGCTCCCGCGCCCGCAATCCGAACCTACAACCGCGACGCCGGCGTGCTCGAGCTTCCGCGGCCCGGCGTCTCCGCCCTGGTACCCCAACGGCGGGCCGTCGCCCTCCCCTAAATATGCCCCCTTGACTCGTAATTTTCCAGCGGCGGCGCCTGGGCTAATCCCTGCGGCGCATACTGAACAAGACGGCTGGGAAGGGTCCCGCAGCCGCGCAGCCGCTAGCAACGTGTTTCTCCCGTCCCTGTCCTGCCCGAATCCCCGCCTGGAATTACCCAACGGCAGCTGAGGTGGGAAGGAGGGGGCACAGTGTGGTGTGAGGGGCCGATTTGAGTAGGAAATAAATAATATTACTTTTCGTGTGTTCATTCTGTTATTTTACTTTATGTGTGTTTGCCTGTGCTAGTCTTCCTCATTCGTATAAAAGTGTTTTCGTGCTATTTTCCTACCCCTTTGTCTGTGTTATCTGCTCCGTAGTGTTCACACCATGTTTTATAATTTTGAAGTGGCGGGCGCCGTTCGCTCACCCGAGAGTTGTTTCCTCTGATTGCCCAAATCTTCCTTGTCCGGTGTCCTGGTCGTGTCTGGGATCCTCGTTGTCCTGGGTTTCGGATTCCGGTCAAAAATGTATGTGTTTCGCGGGGGGTCACTTGTCTCGATTTAATTTCACACTTCTAGAATCGCTGCTGGCCTAATTACGAGTGATCTTTTCCCCTCATTTCAGCCGTCGCGTGGCCAAATTCTGCCCGCTCCTTTGCCGGCTGCGCTGCCCCGATCGATGGCGCGTGCGGTTCTGCATTCCACACATTCTTTGCCTGACGAGCTTTCTGTCTCGTTCCCTCTCTTAGGCGGCAGGTGGTCCATGCAAATTCCGTTTTGCATTCCACCGCTCTGTCGGCGCCTGCGCCGCGGGTCTCTGTCCGGATCGCGCTCTCCGGCCTCCTCTGCCGATCGCTGATTGGCGGATCTCGTGTTCCAGCCACTGCGTCATTGTTTCCTCTCGTTCATTGAGGATGTTGCTAACGGTGCGGGCTGTGTTGCCCGTGACGTCAGGCCTGGTGTGGCCGAGGTGTGGGCCCGGCCCTTATGATTCCCTAACGTCTAATAGCCCTAAGTAATATGTACACACTTATTCCACTTTTATACCAAACCTTAGCCTACTATTTACATTATGTTTTTGACTTCATATTTATATCTTATTATTTACATTTTCTATTCGTGGCGTCGGCCACCTCGTGACCGTCGTCACTGTTTATTAATTAATTTACTAAAATTTCTATTTCACTTCGTAGCGAACGGTCGTGTTTTTGTTTTGCGCTCCGACTTTTGTGTTATTTTTGACTTAAAACCACCGGGGTTCCTTCTAATTTTTCACATAAAAATTTATAATCAAATTCCACTTGCATACCCAGTTGTCCATCTTCTTGAGGAGAATCTGAAGCCTGTCAGTTGCGGTGTATACACAACTCGATCTTGCCATCATAGCATTGTCATCTGCATATGTGACGATGCAAACGCGGTCCGAACTTGTATGGAGGGGAGCATGCATATGCAAGTAGGTTATATAGTGTGGGCCCCAACACGCTTCCTTGAGGAACCCCTAGTATCCTCCTTTTATTAGAGGAAACTCCATCTTGTACCACCTGGAAAGACCTATCTTTGAGATAATTCCTTATGATCTCAAAGAGTTGAGTCGGGAGTAGATCCTTGACCTTTGAGAGGATCCCCTGATGCCAGACCCTATCAAAGGCCTTTTGAATGTCCAGGAAGGCAGCCACCGTGTACTGCCTTCTTTGAAATCCATCAACAACAAAGTCCACTACGCGATGAAGTTGCTCAGGGGTACCATGTCCTCTCAAAAACCCGAACTGATGCCTGGGGATCGCTTGCCATACTGCTGGAAGTCTTTGCCGCCTTTCAAGTTTACATCGTTCGAATATCTTAGCAAAGATAGGAAGTAGCTAGCTAGCTCACATCCTGCGGACCCTTCCCCTTTTTGTGGATCATCACAACGTTTGCGTTCTTCCATCTGGACGGGAAGTGACCTAGCCTGAGGGCAGAATTGAAGACCAATACTAAGAAAAGGAGAGCCTTCACCGGAAGGAGTTTTACAACTCTACTGGAAATGCCATCCGCTCCTGGCGACTTCCGGTTTTTCAGCTTCCTAATCTTGGCCTGGACTTCAGATAGTTGGATTGGGGGAATTGGAGGCTCCATTTGATGAGGCACTTCTAGTGAAGCATTAACCTTTTCAACCCTCTCAATCTCGCTTCTCAAGACTCTCGGCAAAGGCCTCAGCCTCTCCTTCTCCTTCGGAGACTTTGCCCAAGTCCCATCCGCTTTTTTAACTGGGTATTTGGGGGTGGCCTGCCTCTTGCTTCTTCCAGCAATTCTCCAGAGCGCGAAGTCGGTGTCCCTATCTATAGTTGCTTCCTCCAGCTCATTCTTCATCTGGCCCTCCCTCAGTTGGTTGAGTAGCTTCCGGACACGATTGCTCAACCTGCGGTAGACTCTCAAAGTCCTATGCTTCATTGCCAGGAGAACATTCACTTCCGGTGGTAATGGCGAGCAGGTTCTTCTGGAGTGAATGTTGCTGGGATTTTATGTTGCTAATTTTATTTTCCAACAACAGGACAGCTTCATCCACATCCTCCGCAGTGTTGATCTCAGTATTCAGATGAATGGAGTCCTCTAGAGTCATCTTGAAGATCCTTATATTTTATCCAGGGGGCAGTAGCAGTCTTCTGGGCACAGCGGGGCTTCCTGGCAGATGAAGGCTAACAATAAGTGGAATGCGATCCGAGCTGAGCTCAAAGGATTCACATATTGTCAACCTACAACCTTGAAGACCTTTGAGCAAGGCAAAGTTGGTTTCCCTGTGGCCAAAATTTGCGCAACCAAGTTTTCCTGGGCCTCCTCTTCTATACGCTCTGAAATTGCCCCAGCTGCGATGTTTAGCGTTGAAGTCTCCACCTATAGTTGCTTTATTGTCGAGGAGGTTGAGCAGTGCCTCAAATCCGTCACTGGTCCAGGAAGGACGAGGGGGCAGTTAGACAGCTGCCACATCCAGATCTCCCATGACAGTGCAGAGTGTGACCGTTGCCACCTGGACCACCTCTAGTCGAATTGGATTTTGATGGTAGTGGGTCAATCCATTTTTGACCAGTATAGCTGCTCCACCCCTGGCTATCCTGCCAGGATAATGAGCTCTGTATAGTGAAAAGCTAGGGAAGCCTATATGCTCCCCATGTTTTAAGTAGGTCTCAGATACGAGCATAATGTCGATGTCATATCTAGAGAGAAACACCAGGAGCTCCTCGCGGTTGGCAGGGAGACTCCTGGCATTCCAAATGCCCACTTTAAGCATATCCATGTCGAGTAGGCTTGCTCGCCTTTAGGTCTCTCACAACAAGAGATTGTTGCATGAGAGGCAGCCAGCTGCTCGACTGTATCCTTGAGTGAGGCAAGCATAGCCACAACCCTGGACCCAATCAGGCTCAAAGTTAAGTGGCTGGGGAGCATTGCCAGTTCTTCCTCGGTTTCCTAGGACAGGGAAGTCGTCACGCAGATTAAATGTAGCCTGTCTGGATCCAGAAGAATGGTTAAAGGCATCCACAAAGGGAGCTGGTTGTAGTTGAGCCCTAGTCATGCGGGCGTAAGACATCCCTGGTTGCACAACTGCTGATGAAGTATCAAACTGTCGGCTTCGAACATCCCTCGCCAAGTTGCTTGAAGGCAGAGGGCTTCTGGCAGTAGTTTTTGGTATGGTTAAAACCAAAACCTCTATAACACTGCTTCAACATGTTAGAGTCCTTTTTAGGTTCCACAGAGACTCGATACCTGCCTATCTTGCTGATCAGCAGAGCATCTTTGGGAGCCTGCTTTAGGTCAACAAACCATACATTTTGTTTTGTCTGCTCGTTAGGATTATCCAGGTGCTTGACTCTAGAAGGGGGGTTGTATAGATTAACCACCGTGTGCCCCTTTTTTGTAAACTCTTCAATGATTAGACTCCTCGAAGTTTTGCTGGCCAAGTTTTTGTTGACTAGTCTGAAGCTCCTATCTTCCTTCAGACAGAAGTGAGTGTAAATGACGTTTTTGAAGGTTAGGAGTAGTATAAAAGCCTCAGTTTCGGGACCCTTAGATGTCGGCAAAAAGGGTAATAAAAATGCAATTAATGGGTTGCTGTCAAGATTAGGGTAATAAAAAAGCAATTAATTAGGGTTAGATGTCAGCCTGTCAATAAGGAAGGGTAACAAAGATACAATTAATTAGGGTCAATGCATCTAAAAGGGTACTTTAGATATCAAGTCTACAAAGGCACCGACAAGGATCTGAATATCCTGGACGATCCTGGACCGCAGGTGCACTTTCCCACGACCCTCACTTAAAAAGGGACGGGGAAAGGTGTGTGATTCTGGAGCACACTTGCACTTTTACCCATGACCCTCACTTAAAAAGGGACGGGGAAAGGTGTGTGATCCTGGTGCGCACGTGCACTTTCGCCCATGACCCTCTCTTAAAAGGGACGGGGAAAGGACGCTCCGGACCGATCACGTTTGCGTAGCGCCCCCGTCCCCGTCACCGCAACGCAACGATCCTGAAACATACGTGGGCGGGAGACGCACGATCCTTTCCTAAAAAAGAGATGGGATGCAATTGAAGAAGGGCGTAGATTTCGTAACGGAAAAACCTCTCTCTACTCGTCTAAACAATCAGATTTTTCCCACACTCATTCACCTGCATATGAATAAATTTGGGCGATATTTGGATGGGGTGAAAAGGATACATTTGTAACTGATTTTTAAACAAGTTGAGACCTATCTCAAAAAGGATGGGAAGTTAAAGATAGGATGTAAAGTGACTGTCCGAAAATTTTTTTTCTTCGGATTTTTGAGGGTTTGCGGATACTCTAGTTCTGACCTAAGAATCACTTCTAGTTTGCGATTCAAACAGTTGTGTTGAAAATTCGGTTCTTCAGTTTTCCAATAAAGTGAAAAATAAAATAGAATTCCGCCGCCCACCAAAAACTAAATTATAAAACACAAAAAAGTGCATAAAAACAGCGCTACATAAACTCAAACTTTTGTGAAAGTTTATATCCATTTTTTCCGCCACCACCTTCTACAATTAAAATGTACCCCAACGCCATCAACGCCAACAACGCTAAAAACACCAACAACATGCCTGTCTCCTGCCACATCCGCCGCCTCCGCTTCCCAACGAAAATGCATTGGGTCGCTCACGTACGCACGGAGGAGCATAAATACCTTGCCACCCGACCCCTGGATGGGGCAATTAAACAAATTGTTGATGGATACAAGGGACGTATCCTTCAATATATGTTTATGAATGAGGGGCCAGCTCTTCGATTCCCTGATGAATTCCTTCATGAAGCAGGATAAGCGCTGCTCCCTCACATTGAAAGGGTGTTGCCGTATCACACATCATCAAAAATAAATTTCGAGCTATTTGCGGAATATATGCTCATGAAAGAGGATCAAACATATTTCGAAATAAAATCGTTTCAGAGTAAGATGTCTCTACTGACGATGGGTACAAATTTACTCGAATTATACAATTCCCATGTGGAAAGTATTATCATGAAAATGAGTGAGTTTCAAGAGAAGGACAGTGGATGGACTCCTACAAAGATCCTCAGAGTAGAGATGAACTTATTGAAATGTGTTCCTCTGAAAGGATCCAAATATTTTGAGCTTTCAAAGTCCCTAAAAGCCCGCAGAGCGTGTATAAACGTACACAACAAAGATGAGTT
The DNA here is from genome assembly GCA_008042485.1 of Drosophila mayri. Taxonomy (NCBI): domain Eukaryota; kingdom Metazoa; phylum Arthropoda; class Insecta; order Diptera; family Drosophilidae; genus Drosophila; species Drosophila mayri. The sequence goes on along the minus strand of VNJN01005971.1, from coordinate 2,354 downwards.
CTGATTCAAGTAGGCAATTGTGTCTGCACTCAACCCGAAGGATAAGGGTGAACGATGCAGTGTTTATGATGTGGATATAAAATCAGCGATTATCCACACAAATAACATCACAATTGACTTCACTGGACTTCCATTCCTGATGCAGAAGGAGAAAATCCACCTCTTCGTTAAATAAAACCCTCACATCAGCATAAATGTGTTTGGGTATGATAATGAGAAGGGTAAAATAATTGGACCCTACTTTACTGATGGAACGGAGAAGCAGCATCACATAAATTTACTTTTCCTCGATGGACCAACCCCCGAAATACATGGACATATTTCAAGGTAAGCACAAATAACTTTCAAAAAGTCAAAATAAAATATAAATTATAAAATAAATAATAAAATAAAAATATAATAATAATAATAATAATTAAAATATATTCTAATTCAAATTAAATATTTCTTCATCTACCGTGAATCAAACGATGGTTCAGCAACAAGTGCCTTTCTCAACGAGTGAGAAGAGGGGTCAATGACACAGCGAACGATGCAGTAATATGGTGAACGAACCGCCGAAGGAAACGGATCTGTCCTTCAAACACACACATAGACAGCTGGAGGTACCCTTCGCCGTGTACGCAGATTTCGAGTGCATACTCGAGTAGATTTTATCCCAGTTTTCTTCCACAATTTTTCCGAGTACGATTCCTACTTATTTGTGAAAGAACTTGGGGAGATTGAGGGAGAAATGAAAATAATTCCTTTGAACAAGGCATTATACATTGATTTCCATAGGAAAAAATAAAATGGAGATGAGATTTTTAGATACTTTTCGTTTTATGCCCTCTAGCCTAGATACACTAGCAGGAAATTTAAATGAAGGGGATTTCAAAGTTCTTCGAAATCAGTTTCCAAATGTCACATATTTTTCTTTGCTTCGTAGGAAAGGTGTATTCCCTTATGAATACTTAGATTTTGAGCAGAAACTATCCGATAGTTTTCTCCCACCAAGGAGCTCATTTTATAGCAAATTAACAGACTCAGAATGCTCTGAAGGTGATTATCGGTATGCAGTTCAGGTTTGAAATCACTTTAATTGTCAAACGCTTAAGGACTATTTAGAACTGTATTTGAAAACGGATGTTTTGCTGCTCACAAACGTTTTCCAGAATTTCAGGGGTATTTGTTAGAAAATCTCCCTGCTCATTATTATACAATTCCAGGCTTGTCATGGGACGCTATCTTGAAAAGTACGCAGATATCCCTTGAGTTACTCACTGACATTGATATGATTTGATATATTCAGTCTTGAATTCGAGGGGGTATGTAGCCATAGCTACACTAAAGCAAATCACAAATATCTCAAAGATTTTGATTCTACAAAGGAATCAGAATATTTGATGTATGTGGATGCTAATAATTTATACGGGTGGGCAATGTCTAAAGCCCTTCCATAAACTGGTTTCAAATGGATGATTAGAAAAAGAAATATAATTATTCGATGTTAATTCTAATTCTAATTCTGAAAATAGTGAGTTTGGATATATTCTAGAAGCAGATTTGAAATATCCATACTTGCTTCACGATAAACATAATGACCTACCATTTTGTCCATCCAATAGATTACCCTCCAAAATTTCAAAGACCCCCAAATAAATAGCTGATCTATGTGACAAAAAGAAATACACTTCTTTATAAAAGCTTACAACAGTGTTTGGCACACGGAATGGTACTCGAAAGGGTGCACAGTATTCTTCAATTTAAGCAAAAATCGTGGTTGAAGAAGTATATTGATATTAACACTGAACATAGGACTAGGACCAAAAGTAATTTTGAGAAAGACTTTTTAAGCTTTTTAACAACTCAGTCTACGGGAAAACTATGGAGGACAGCTTAAAGCACAAAGATATTCGCTTAATTACAGAATGGGAATCCCCACCTGTAACTTCCCAAGGTGGGCGCCCTAGGTTTGTGCCAGGGACTTGATATCCAGATCCAATTTTCACAGTGCTACGAAGTTTAGTGAAACCATGTATGCTATCCAAATGAATCGTTTACATAACGTTTGTGATAAGCCAACCTATCTAGGTTCTTCACTATTCTTATATGAAACCGAAATTCCGGGATGCACTAAAATTGAACTACATGGATACAGATTCATTTATATATTCCATTAAATCAGAGGATTTATATAGGGACATTCGTGGTGATGTCGAATTAACCTTCGATACATCTGAGTATCCGGATGAATTGGCTAGGCAATATAACTTCCCACAGTGTAATAAAAAACGTTTAGGGTACTTCAAAGATGAACTGCATGGTAGGTCAATGACAGAGTTTGTGGGTCTTCGCTCAAGAATGTATACCTA
>VNJN01005964.1:0-71605 GCA_008042485.1 Drosophila mayri | reverse complement strand
TTTTTTTTTTGGTGGTGACGTCTAAGCGGCCCTCCATTTATTGAGTAAATTTTTTTATTGAACATTTTCGACTTTACGACTAAAACTAAAATAAATATCTTTGCGAATGTTAATGTCAATAGAATTATATATTTATTTATAATACTAAGCAGCAGAATCGATAGACTTCGCGTGAGATGTTATGATTCGCATTTCCTTTTATAATTATACATATATACAAAATGTTCAATTGGACGGTTAACAATCAGATTTAAAGAAACAATTATAAAACAATATATTTATATCATCCAAACATTTGGGAATATTCTAATGTGTTAAATTAGCTCTAGTTTCTTCATCTATATTGGTAATGAATAATTTTGGGCCTTGTTGAGCTTATTCAATCCATAAGTCCCAGAGACTAAAGAATTCTATACTGAATAAGGAATGCGTTTATGGAAGGATTAGTGGAATTAACATAACAAAAATAAACCAAATAATAATTGCTGTTAATTTACCAATTAATTTCAGCATTCCTATAAAAAATGTAAAAGGTTATAGGTTTTGGTTGAAACACTATGTTAAGACAAATAGAAAATATACACATTTTATAAGGGTGTACATCATTACAATTTATAATATCATAGATGAGTTGTTTTGTCCTATCTAAGTAATATAAATATGTCATATTTGTACAAAATTGTAGTGCTTTTCTATTTTTATTAGAAAAGAGAGATCTTTTATTTTAATTATTCATTTTTCATATTCATAATACAATATTTTAAATAATAAATATTATTTAGTCCTGTATGCAGACATTAAGTGGAAAATCAAGAAAAAAGAGTAAAGTAGAAATTTGCATTTTATATGAAATAGTTACAATGCGCCTTCCAGATTCCAATAATTTCTTTACATTTTCGAAGTGTTTTTACCACCAAGAAGAAGTTAAGGTTGCACCGAAACACTTTTGCCTAAATATTGGCAAATCAAGTCCATTTAATTCGGATGGACAACACAATGAGAAATTCTGTACGCGTACGAGAGTTCAGTCAGTACCATAAAGAAATATATACCTTTTTTATTTTCTAAGATATTTTTGCAAAATCTAAAGTATATCATATATAATATAAGCTGTATGGGTAAAAGTAATTAAATCAGCTCAAATACCTTAGAGAATCAGTAAATGTGCACATTATTTATTTTAATTGTTTAGCAACGTTAAAAAATATTATTATTCACAATAATAAATCTATAAACTTAACGGCAACTATAAGCTTGATAATCAATACTTTTAGCTGTACGCCATTTTAAAAACCGGGATGCAGTAAAGAGATTACCAAGAGAGAGACTCTTCTAGTAGACTCCTCCTAATTAACTTACCTTCCTTAGTCAACCGTAGCATATTTTAAACATTGAGGAAGGCTAATCCGCGGAGACGGGGAAGTAGAAGACTTGTTAATTTCGGTCAGTTTCCACGTACCGAGTAGAAACATTGGAGCCTATATGTACAAATTATAATAATCTCACACTTAGATCTACCTAAACTAAAAAAATTTAATCCACAATCAGCAAATTTTTCGAAACTCGAAAATCTTTTTCCTAAAGGAATACCATACCTCCCTAATGGTTTATGCATACTTACATATTCACATAAATTATATACACATAGTAGTTTCTCATCGTCACTACGTGGACGTTTGTCCCAAACTTAGCTTACATTTATGTATGTAGTGACCTTAATGCTGCAGTCTGCTGTATTTTATTTATCATTCAAGTGGAAAAGGACAAAAGTCGTTAATTTGTTTATTTGATTACGCTTTATATACAGTTGCGAGTTTTCAGTGAACAAATGACATACTAACAACCACCAACCGAATGAATAATAATAAAAGAAAAAATGCAAAAGACACGGGAATTCAGTAATGCTTTCACTTCTCAACTGGACAAACTTACTCTTTTTATTGTTTATAAATCTGAGTCGATTCTTGTACGATATAGCGACGGGTATCCGATATTCCACCACCTAATCGGTTAAATATTCATAATTGGAATTTAGTCATGTTATTATAAAACAAGTAAGGAAGCTAACTTCAACACCACCGAAGTTTGTATACCCTTGCAGAATTAAATCAAACAAGAAAGGAAGCTAACTTCGGACCACCGAAGTTCTTATACCCCTGCTGAATTAAATAAAAAAAATGAAAGCCGAAATTTTTGAATAAGAATAAGTTGACAAATCTCAAAATTGATGCAAATATGTTGTATTTTTTCTGATTGTTCCTATGACAGCTATAGGATATACTTCTCCGATTTTCAAAAAATAAAAACTGAAAGTCGAAAATATCAAATTGGGTGAAAATATGTTTAAAACTGACATAGATATAATTTTTTTGAAAAAGTTTCCGATCGTTCCTATTAAAACCAAAATTCGAAAATAATATTAAATGGTCAAATATGAAATTTTTTACAAAATTTCCATTACATATAACCATAAAAAACGATTTGCATAAAATTAAAACATCGAAACATTTATAATTTTTAAAATAAAATAAATAAAGAGATAGTTTCTTATTATATAAAAAAAGAGTTTAATTGTTATCATTTAATTTTATTAAATAAGTTGTAGACTAATAATCTGTAGGTAGATACCTTCTGTTATGTGTTTTCATATGCCCTGTTCCACTTCATAAACTACGTTTTATAGCCATTAAATTGGTTGGTCAACGTAAATAAATTTATATGTTAAACTAAGACTAATTAACTAATTAACTTATATAAAAATAACTGTTATTTTTATATATAAATATTACAATTATATCTTTATTTATCTGCATGCACATATTTATGCATATGTGCTAATCCTAGGGTCGCGAACGTACGTTCGTTCGCAATTAGTGCAAAAAAATTAAAGAAAAAAACATTCTCTGAAACTTTTTTTTGTTTCCGATAGCATTTGGTGGGTTCTTTTCCTAGTATAAATTATAGTTCTAATACATTTTTCATTTTAATAGTATTGGCAAAAAACATGAGGTCGTGAACGTACACTAGCAAAACCCAAAAATCTGCGAATTGGATTGGAATATTAAATTCAATAACTTTACTTTTAAAATAGAGGCATGTAGCTTTCTATAGAGTCTATTCCCAATTAAATATCTCCATTACTTTTTTATACCCTTGCAGGGTATTATATTTTCAGTCAGATGTTTGCAACGCAGTGAAGTAGACATCACCGACCCTATCAAGTGTATTCTTGATCAGGATCAACAGCCGAGTCGATCTAGCCATGTCCGTCTGTCCTTCTGTCCGTCTGTCCGTTTCTACGCAAACTAGTCCCTCAGTTTTAAAGCTATCTGAATGAAACTTTGCAGTTAATCAGAAGAAATACTCTCACTCGTATATATGTCGGAAGGAGCCGGATCGGACGACTATATCATATAGCTGCCAAAGGAACAATCGGAAAATTTTTAAGAAAAAAATTTTTTACTTTGTCAGTTTTCAACATACTTTCATCAAAGTTGAGAGCCGTTTTTTATTAATCCCGAATTTCGGTTTTAATTTCATGAAAATCGGTCGACTATATCCTATAGCTTCCATTGGAACAATCAGGAAAATAATAGAAAAATCCATAACTTTGTCAGTTTTCAAGATATATAACCAAACTTGAAATTTGGCCATCTTATATTATTTCAGAATTTTAATATTAATTTCATGACAAGAAAGGAAGCTAACTTCGGCGAACCGAAGTTGAAATACCCTTGCAGTAACGAAGTAATTAAAAATAAGTTGAGAAATAGCGAAGTTAAGATTTTTTCTTTTATTTCCCTGATTGTTCCTATGGCAGCTCTAGGATATAGTCGTCCGATTTTCATGAAATTTAAATCGAAATTCTGAAATAAAACTAAATGGCCAAATACCACGTTTGGTTAAAATATATTGAAAACTGACTTAGTTATAATTTTTTTTTCGAAAAATCTTCCGATCGTTCCTATGGCAGCTATATGATATAGTCGTCCGATTTTGATGAAATTTAAAACGAAATTCCGAAATAACACTAGATGGCCAAACATCAAGTTTGGTTAAAAAATATTGAAAACTGACGTAGTTATAATTTTTTTTCGAAAAATCTTTCGATCGTTCCTATGGCAGCTATATGATATAGTCGTCCGATCCGGCTCGTTCCGACATATGTAGGAGTGAGAGTATATAGAAGACTAACTGCAAAGTTTCATTCAGATAGCTTTAAAACTGAGGGACTAGTTCGCGTATAATCGGACAGACGGACGGACGGACGGACAGACGGACAGACGGACATGGCTAGATCGACTCGGCTGTTGATCCTGATCAAGAATATATATACTTTATAGGGTCGGAGATGTCTCCTTCACTGCGTTGCAAACTTCTGACTGAAATTAATATACCCTGCAAGGGTATAAAAATCGGCCAACTATATCCTATACCTGCCATAGGAACAATCAGGAAATAGAAAAAAACATAACTTAGCCGATTTTTAAACCATTTTCATCAAGTTTCAGATTTTGCAACTAATTTTTATTGCAGAATTTCGGTGTTAATTTTTTTGTTAAAATAGGGTATATAAATTTCGGTGAGCCGAAGTTAGCTTCTTTTCTTGTTTTTGATTAAATTAAGTACGGGTCGCGAACGTACGATTTTTCCATCGGACTTTAGACGCTGTTGTTTTGCTGTTTGCTATAGAATATGATAAAGGCTATAAAATTTGATCAATCGGACCATATTTTAATGTAACTATGTTGATAAAAATCATTTTAGGGAAATTTTTCACTTTCGGCCGAAGTAGACCTTTTCAGGGATTTGCCCATATGCAATGTGTTACTTAGGCACAATATACATCAAACGAAACGTAAGACGCAGATTAGTTAAATTAAATTAAATTAAATTATAATTTATCTTTAAAAAATAACGCTCAAAAAATATTGCAAATATATTTTTATTTTCAATTATACTTATCAATGATTTGGTCCATAAATGTAGTTATTTGATGTTATTTGTTACAAATGTGAACAATGTAGTTGCTGTAATATTGTAGTTGTATCTGAGGTTTTAATTTGGGATATTTTCAGTACAGATCGTTGGTTAGCGGCGCCACCTGCCAGTATTTTTCTGAAACTTATCCAGGTTTTTGGCGAGGTTCTAAATCAATTGATCCGTGTTGTTGATATTTTTCAGCAGTCTGGCAGCCCCGAGCTATCGATAATTTTCCAAGTTTGGGAGCTACATAAGCGTGACCAGAAATTCTGAATATGCGGCATACCCTTGCAGGGTATTATAATTTCAGTCAGAAGTTTGCAACGCAGTGAAAAAGACATCTCTGATCCTATAAAGTTTATATATTCTTGATCAGGATCAACAGCCGAGTCGATCTGTTCGTCTGTCCGTCTGTTTGCCTGTCCGTCCGTCTGTCCGTTCGTCCGTCTGTCCGACCGTCCGTCCGTCCGATTATACGCGAACTAGTCCCTCAGTTTTAAAGCTATCTGAATGAAACTTTGTAGTTAGTTTTCTATATACTCCCACTCCTACATATGTCGAAACGGGCCGGATCAGACGACTATATCATATAGCTGCCATAGGAACAATCGGATAATTTTTAGAAAAAAAAAATTTTAACTTTGTCAGCTTTCAACTTATTTTCTTGAAAGTTGAGATTTAGCTGTTTTATATTATTCCTAAATTTCGGTTTTAATTTCATGAAAATCGGCAGACTATATCCTATAGCTTCCATAGGAACAATCAGGAAAATAAAAGAAAAATCCATAACTTTGTCAGTTTTCAAGATATTTTCACCAAACTTGAAATTTGGCCATATTATATTATTTCAAAATTTCAGTATTAATTTCCTTAAAATCGGCCAACTATATCCTATAGCTGCCATAGGAACCATCAGGAAAACTTAAAAAAAAAACATAAAAAACCATAACTTAGCCGATTTTCAAACCATTTTCATCATGTTTGAGATTTGGCCACTAATTATTATTACAGAATTTCGGTGTTAATTTTTATTTTAGTTCTGCAAGGGTATATAAACTTCGGTGAGCCGAAGTTAGCTTCCTTTCTTGTTTTTGACTAATATAAATAACATTCATCACAAAGTTTTTCGGGATAATAGTGTTTCGTTACTTTTATTGTAGGTGCTTTTGTTTGATTACACTTACCTGCCAAAAACAAACGACTTCTGACCATAATTATACGGAAGAAATAAATATTTAAATGGTATTTTGCATATATATTTATTTTGTCGCTTGGCTAAGTTTTATTAGAATTTAAATTTAATTACATTTAAGAATACGCATTATAAGTTGATTCTTTGTCAATTAATGTGTACAAAGTTAGGGATATAAATACATGTCTAATTCGGAAATATTACTGGTTGATTGGTTTCGAGTTTGTTTTCTTTTTTTTCATGCGAAACATATAATATATATACATATAATAATATATATATTATATATTATTAGTTATATAAATATACACGAGTGCCACAGAAAAAGCTAACCAGACTCAAGTTCACATTTAATTGCATAAAATTATTTAAAATTCAAATTCTTTCTTGGACACAGTTTTTAATTGATTTCTAAACTTACAAGCAATTTCTGTGGCATTTCCGACATATAAATACATATATAGTTCGTTTTATGGCTGTTTTCTGAGTGCTTTATAGAAAGAGATTACCAACTATTAACCTTAGTGAGTTAATGGTTCTTATTCTTATTTTATATCAGTATTAAGTAGTTTTCCTTTTATTAATATATATATTTAGTTTTCGATCAGTTTTTAACAATAGAAAATGCAAAAAGCCCTTAACTAGTCAGTACTATTTGGGTAATAAACGTTTCTTATTTTTTAACAGGCTAGTATTTTATAAATTATATTTTTAAAAGCATTTATTTATATTTATAAATTCGAATCATATCTCGAATCATTGTACAGAAATCGTATATTTTAGTATTATTATGTAGTCATTTTATTTATTAGTTTTTGTAGTTGACAATTTTTTGTGTGACTTGTAAGATTTTTAATGTTGATGTTTATATTAAAAACGAAATGCAGTTATTTTATCTGGTTTTTGTCATTTAATTAGTTATTTAATTATTGTATTTCAATTTAAAATATTGCAAAATAATAAATAAATCGATCTTTCTTAATCATGTGTTGTGTTTCCTCAAAACGTCCCTTTTTCATAGATATATATATATATATATATATAGGAATAAGAGAAAATTCAAAGATAAAATTTTATATATACAACAGAAGGAAGTTTTTTTAACATTACACTTAAACATATGACCAATGATATTGCCAAGTACTCTTAAAATTTGTTACATACACATTTATCAAGAAAATAAATAAGTGTTTAAAGCAGACAATAAAATGGGGATGTATAGTATAAGTCTGATATTTAGTAAAAAATATGAATTTTTAAAAGATGGATTAATCATTTAACGTTAAATTGGCAATTTTATAAAATATATTGAAAGCATGTTTTTTAATCAATTAAAATATCGCTATCAATGTTTAAATATCGATACATCGATATTATGATATTATTATCGGTATTGTCCAAAATTAACAGAAAAATGATTTCCGGATAAATCAAATTGCATTTTCCATCAAATATCGATACAAAATTTATATATTTCCTGTCATTACAACTATAAAATATAGAACTTAACTTTGAAAGGTTTTTTCTGAATATTAAAATATTTTTTAAAAATAAATAGACTTGGCTAATTTAGAGCTAATGGTGTGAGCATAAAGATAAACATGATTTTAATATGTAATAAAAATTGTTCGTAATATAATTCGTTATATTTTTTCTTTATGTCTTGCTTGCTAGTTTATATTTTTTTAAATCTGTATATCACAAGTTTGAAGATAGTTAAGAAATATAGTGGTGATTTTTAACTACTATTTTGTATTGGCATAAATTGGGGGCATGGAAACAAACTGCGCTTAAATATAGTTATTGACATTACAAAAATTTTAAGAGATTTGAAATCAATTGAATGTGTCACAGTGCAATAAATTCATTGTTAGAAATGCCTTTTGTCGATAAATATAGGACAATATTGTAATTAACCCTTAAATGCCGACATTGGTCTCTTTGTTTGATTATATATTTAATATATATAAAAAAGAGAATCAATTTATCGCTAAAATATCGTTATGTCGGTATTCCCTGTCATTCTATTTCAATTGATATTCAAATCTACATGAAAATGTTTGCATGCTGAATTATCTTTTAGCAATCGATGCCATTCTCAGTCGCACTGCAACCTTGATGACAAAAAGAGAGAGAGGCGGAGGAGGGGTCTAACACTACTTGGGACGACAATCCATTGGGGGTTATACTATGCTGATCTTCTGTAGAACGAAATCGTAAGAAGCCCTGATCTGCCACAAGCATACTATCCGAAGCACTTGACGTCGTCGTACAGGAATTGGATGAAGCAGAAGCTACCGAAACTGATGACGCAGTGCGAAGTTTACCATTATTTTTATTTGTATGCAATAATGGATCTTTTGTATTATTCTTAACTCCTGAAGAAGCAATTGCCAATTTATCATTAATTGTGGAATTTGTAGCGCAGTCCTCCCCATTGTTCAATGTAGTAATGCCATCATTATTTATCAAGTTTGTACACTCGACACTATTGCCAGATATTATGTCCTCCTCTTCCTCATCGTCTTCCTCATCGGAGTTGTGATGATCATAGGGTAGTTGACGCTCCCTAATAGGTATACTTTTTATTAGATCGGAAGTTGTACCAGATCGGAGATGGGTGTTACGTCCTTTGACTGCCCTTCCTCTGTGGTAATAATGAGCGGCTCTATCTCCCAAAGTTTGAGCTCCATTGGTTATCATGCGATGATGGGTTCCCGATACCATTGATGGTTCCACATCACGTTCTGAGGGAACTCCAATTTGGCTCAAGGTTCCACTTTTCCTTACGCCCGTAAAAAAACACCGCTCATAGGAGTTATAGCTGGGATAACGAGTATTACCTCCATTGGAAGAGGAACAAGAGTTACTTGTAGAGTTTGAGCTACGTCGTTCAGAATGAGGATTCTGATTCGGATTTGAAATTGTATTATCAAAATAATTACGTTCTTGAGTTCCGCCATTTAATTTCCTCCCATTTCCCATCTTACGCTCTTGAAAGCTTTCTATGTTATTCGCATCCTTGGTATTTAACGTCTTTTCCTTATAAACCGGCCTCTCGAATATATTAAACTCAAATCTCTTATTATTCTCATGCTCCAAGGGTTCTGAATAGCAAGTTTCAGTAGTATTTCTTTCTAAGCTCTCTGGATTTTTTAAATTAAAGTTGGGATTTTCGTAGTGGTCCGTTAACGTATCATTCGTATAACGCATATTGTGGGGCTTATGATGATAGTTTTGGACCTGAGCATGACCATGATGATACTCAGTTAGATTTTGACTATTCATAGAGCCCGTATCGTATGGCCTTTGATACATTGGCTCCTGCAGCTGATACTCAAAGGATCGTCCATTGTTACCTGAATTAGTGGACGAAGATCCCGTAGCACCCATTGGATTCAAGGCATAACTGTCATCATAGATCAATTTCCCCGTTCTCATTGTGTACGTGTGCAAGTTCGTATTGGCATTGCATATGGCGGGATAATCGGTATCAAAGACCTCTTGACTCGAGCTCGAAGTGCAGGGTAAAAAGAAATTCGAAACTCCCGCAACGTTGCCAACAACATGCTTGTCTCTCGTTGATGTACAACTCACCATACGTACATCATTCGTGCTCACATTTCCAACATTGTTTGTTGCTGAATCATTACCACCGAGACTAGTCTTTAGGCCTGTTACCCATGTAATCAACGTTATAATGGCAATTTCTATTAAACGTAGGGAAAACTGATAACCCCATTGTAACCAATCGACGTCTATGATATTCATTTGCCTCGATGATGTGACAATACATATAGCGCCAAAAATCTGTAGGACAGCCATTAAGACAAAGAGCAAAGCTGTGGCAATGGTTATGTGTATAGCATACGACAAGTTTTGATAACCATGAATATAATTCTGTGATTTACTACGCAAAATCCTCTTCAAAATGCGATATAGATACAAGTAGAGAAGGCCCAAACTCAAGCAAATAAATATGTAAATAATTTGACAAATCAGTGTCAAGACCCTCGGTGGCGGTGGTAGAATAGCAGCCGATGAAGGTGGCGTCAAGCCGATACCGCCACTTCCTTGGAAATGCAACTGTCTGCGAAAGTAGAGCTGTTGCTGTTGCTGTTGAAAATATAGTAAATGATTTTTCAACGTATACGACTCAACATAGTGCAGAGTTACACAAAGAACTACGTGCACGCCACAGCCCACAACCACAGTCAGAGGCCTTATCAAAGCTGAATAGCGATTATTTTTGTGATTTAGTGACTTAAGAAATAGAAATAAAATTAAAACCGAAAAGGCTACAGTAAGGAATGTAGAGGGAAGGTTCAACAGCAACTCGGCTGCAAAAATATTAAACGAACCATGCACATTATAGGCATCAAAGCAAAGGAAAAATATACGCATTGCGCAGATCAATATCAATATAAAATGTATGCAAATGAAGTAAGATTGGGCAAACAAATGTGTCAATTTGTTAAAAGTCAAGAGTTTGTACAGGGAATAAACTGACAGAATGGTAAACAGTACAACGGAGAGATAAATGTGTATATTCCAGGCCCACGACCAGGTTGTATGTGCCTTGTTACGGTCGCTCAGATTCGGCATGGCCTCTAACTCCTTGCCAACAGTGGTCTTGGTAGCGGAATTGGTAGTGGCATAGGACAAGGACGATGTGGCAGATATAACATCACCAATGGCTGCCGCAGCCGATGGTGTGGTCTGACTTTGATTAGCATTATCATAATAATCCATTTTACTTTGATTTATATTCGAACTCATTACCGGCGTGAAACCATCTTCTATATTTTCCTCCTGATTTATTCCCTTTCCCTGCTTTTCTATCAAAACTATAGGAGAGGAAGGCGGATTTCGTATGCTTATGATATTTGGTTTTTGAGTCACTTGCTTTAGGAGAACAGCGGGAATATCACCATTTTTTCCACTGGATCCCAGGATTCTACGTATATTGGGCAAGACTTCATGACTTTTCTTAATAATGGGATCATGACCACCTATCTGGTCCTGTTCTTGGGAATTTTTCGAGGTGCTATCTAATTTTTTTTCATTAAAAAACTCCTCGTGCGGACGCGCTGGCGTATTCAAGGCTTTTTTCCGATCCATTGTGGTATCAGAATCATCGGTATTACGCGAGCTACTCGACTCTATTAATGGATTATTTGTATCTACACTAAGCAGGGGATTAGCATCATTGTTACCTCCCAATTCCGGTGGTCTTATGGGTATCCTGTCCTGACTTGGCATTAGGCTGGGTGGTGGTATGGGCCTCCTATTGATACCAATTAAGCCCTCATTATTTGTTCCTCTTAGAGTGGGTTTATCAGCGAAGGGATTCTGGTATTCTGGCGGCAACGGTGGCGTAAAAAATGATCGCGAAGGCGGCGAGTAAGATGGTATGTGATCCCCGGGATACATCGGTATGGTTGGCGGATGAGCATGACCTCCTCCGTTGTTTGCTTTTTTGTTGAACAGATTGGGAACTAGAAATGATTCAATGATTATTCCATTTATTCTTAATATAATATTAACTTACTGGCTGGATTTGGCGTGGAATTATAGTGTTGTCTATGGCGATCCCTTTCATGTTGCGCATGTGACGAATGACGATTTGGGTTGGGATATGTTGGATTATTATTACTCTTCAAGATATCAGCATTGGGGGCGGATGTAGGCAAGGCATGATCTCTTTCCAAATCCAATTCATAGTTCTTTTGATGACTAATACCTGGCTGTTGATGATGTATTGATAAAGGATACCTAGAAATATAGATATATCGCGTATATGTAAAAGTAATAATGATTGTAATGAGAGAAACGAATTTAAACTTTTTTAATAAACCTAAAAAAAAATAAATACATTACTGTGATAAAATATAGATATATATTACTATATGGGCAAATCCCTGGAAATGTATACCTCGGCCGAAAGTGAAAAACTTCTCTAAAATGATTTTAAACAAGAAAGCTAACTTTGGCTCACCGAAGTTTATATACCCTTGTAGAATTAAAATAAAAATTAACACCGAAATTCTGAAATAATTAGTGGCTAAATCTCGAACATGATGAAAATGGTTTGAAAATCGCCTGTTATTGTTTTTTTTTTAATTTTCCTGATTGTTCCCATGGCAGCTATAGGATTTTAATGAAATTAATATTGAAATTATGAAATAATAAAATATGGCCAAATTTCAAGTTTGGTGAAAATATCTTGAAAACTGACAAAGTTATGGATTTTTCTATTATTTTCCTGATTGTTCCTATGGAAGCTATAGGATATAGTCGGACGATTTTCATGAAATTAAAACCGAAATTCAGGAATAATATATAACGGCTAAATCTTAACTTTGATGAAATTATGTTGAAAACTGACAAAGTTAAAATTTTTTTCTAAAAATTTTCCGATTGTTCCTATGGCATGATATAGTCTTCCGATCCGGCATATATACGAGTGAGAGTATATAGAAGACTAACTGCGAAGTCCCTCTTTGCAGAGGGACTAGTTTGCGTAGAAACGGACAGACGGACAAACGGACAGACGGACATGGCTAGATCGACTCGGCTGTTGTTGATCAAGAATATGTATATATACTTTATAGGGTCGGAGCAAAGACATTAGAATATACAAGATGAGGAACGTCCATACATTCGGTTTGCAATATGAAGCTGCTTTTTTGATGGCAACGACAATCGCTCTCTATCTGCTCTTATAAAGTTGATAGCGTAAAATTCTAAAAATAGAATTCGCTTGTTTGTATGAGTAAACACAAGAAGGAAGGAAGGAAGGAGGAAGAGCTGCTGGCTCTAGAATGCTCTCTTACTGGCTTTTGAACAAAAGTTAAGAGAGCCTGGAGCCAGTACAAAAGCCAGCACGAAAAAATCGTGTGCAAAAAAATCGTATGGCGTAACGCATCTTGTATATTCTAATGTCTTTGGTCGGAGATGTCTCCTTCACTGCGTTGCAAACTTCTGACTAAAATTATAATACTCTGCAAGAGTATAACAACATAGTTACATTAAAATATGGTACAAATGATCAAATTTGATAGCCTTTATCATATTCTAAAGCAAATTTCAAAATATTTGCAAGCATATTCTCGCAATCTCAATTTTTCATTATTTTGATGAAAAACGGCAAAAAGAGGGCATGTTTTGTTTTGCTTATTTTTTCTAAACAGAGGACTTTTGCTTTGACTTTTATTTTCTAACATCTCTAAAAGAATGCATTTATTCATAATAAAATGCATATATGATCTTCTAATGTATTGAAATAAAAAAAACAGCTTCCAAGGTCAGATGGAAAAACCGTACGTTCGCGACCCGTACTAAATTTAATTAAAAAAAAACTAATGGAGATATTTAATTGGGAATAGGCTCGATAGAAAGCTACATGCCTTTATTTTAAAAGTAAAGGTAAAGGTATTGCATTAAAATATTCCATTCCAATTCGCAGATTTTTGGATTTTTGGAGCAAGCCAAAACCGACTTCCATTTCGCGTACGTTCGCGACCCCATTTTTTTTTTTTTTTTGCTAATATTATGAAAATGAAAAATCTATTACAACCATAATTTATACTAAGAAAAGAACTCACCAAATGCTATCGGAAACAAAAAAAAGTTACAGAAAATGTTTTTTTCTTTAATTTTTTGGGGAACGTACGTTCGCGACCCCCGGAATAGCCGAAATGTACTATAAGTAATAATTGCAAGGAGGAAATCGAATTGTTGTGCTTAATAAACCTAAAATAAAATATAAGCTTTTACATACATACATACATACAGAATTAACGGATGGCAGTAAAGATCAATATATTGATACCGAACAATATAAAATACAATATATATTTATAAATAATGCTTACCTTTGAGTTGTGAGAAATGGTGTAGCAACTGTTGTTAAACCCAACGAATAACTGGAGTCCGGTATACTTCGTTTAGTTGTTGAGGTTGTGCCATAAGCAACTTTAATTAAAACGGCCGCTACGCTACGTTCAAAATTATTAAGCTTTTCCAAATAGTCTTTTTCACCGATTGGAGAATTGGAGTTACCAGTAGATATCATATTATTACTGCCCCCAGTGCTATTGTTAATTCTACCTTGTCCGCTATTCGATTTTGCTTGTGATATTGTTTTATTATTGTATATGTCATCCATTAATAAGGTTTGGGTTAAAGATATTTGACAAGTGGCGATTGAAAGCATAAATAGCAAGAGGACAGATTGATGGCGAAGCATTTTTCGTGCCAAAATAGAGGTATTTCTTTTATATTTATCGGTATTTGATCGATATTTATAGTTAGTTAATACTGACGGGAAGATAAATACTTCATGTATTTCCTCCTCTTTTTCTATTTCGTTTGTAAATGCATTGCTTAATATTTTATGCGGGCCTATAATATAAATGAAAATATGTTAAAAAAAAATTAAATATTTTAGCATTTTAAGTAAGTTGTTACATTTAATTCTTCATATATTTACCTGTTTGAAAAGAATATCGTTTTCTCACATTAATTCGAATGTTTAGGTTCGTTTGAGGCATGGTAACATATTGTTATTGCTCCATCTATTTATTGACTACTTACTAAATAGATCTTGCAAATGAATGGATCCCTTGGTAAGTTGACGTTCCAAAAATTAAGAAAACCACCTGGTAAGCAATTGATGAAACATTTATATTAAGACACAAAAACTGGTTTTAAAATTAAAATAATTTAATATATTGTGTTCAAATAATTTTTGGATATCAATATCCACAAATCGAAAAATGCATATTTTTTCACACAACTTCGAGTACATTTAGAAATAAACACACAACGTACATACATACATACATATAAACATAAACATTTAGAAATAAACACACAATGTATGTACATGCATACATATAAACATATGTGTATGCGCCCATCCATGATTATGGTTTTATTTTTAAGAGATTTTATACAATTCCATTGCTTTTACTTTTAAAAGTTGGTCAACTATTACTTTATTACTATTATTTTGTCGCACAACGTTTTAATAAACAAACTATTTCATATATATAATTATATATGAAAATATATACATATGTATTTATATATATTTAGGCAATACGTCACAATCAATTACCGTTCTTGTCCATGACTTTTGTTCCACACACTTTAACACCTTTAATTTGATATATTCATTATATATGTGCTTGCATCACACTGCACATATAAAGTATGTAATTATGTATGTATTCAGCTGTGTACACATACATATGTATATAAGCACTGCGGATAATAAACGCACTTAAGTACAATGTCTGTGATAGTCAACTATGTGGATAAACCATTCCTTATTCGAGATGGCTTTTATTTGTGCACATTCAAATCGGTTTACAAAATTTTTTAATTAATATACGATATTAGAATCCAGGTATTATGACGACTTGGGATTTTTCACTATGCAACATCAAACAAAATGGCGGATATTACAATCCGATGAATTAATCGGTGAACCGATTAAGGTTTTCTTATTCCATCACAGGCTGGAACCTATTTTATGGTAAGGTTATTCTTTTAGATATTCATGACATAAGGCTAGTACTAACATCAAAAATAAATTCGCTTGAAGAATGCTGTTAATGAAGTTTTAAATAAGTTCAAAATAAGCGACAGAATTTTTTTTATACAAAAAACGTAAAAAAAATAAGGCAATTCTTATACATGACAGAAAATATCGGCAGCTCCATACGAATTTCCATTTCGATGTTTTCAGTAATTCAGCGATCTCGAGTGTGTCAAGAGAGTTCATGTAAAATAATTTTAATTGTTTAAACAAACTACAGTCTTCATGTGAATGCGAATTTAAATTTTTTAATTAATTTGGTAAATATCATAACTATCGTAGTAGACAGATTGGTAATAATGAGTTATGTTTAAGCATATAAATAGAGGATAATGCATTAAATAAAACTATATATATATAAAAAAGAACTATAGAGCTGAGAAAAACTCAATTTTAACGACGATACACCATGTGTGGTGAAAAGGTTTTGATTTCATTATTATCGAGTATACGGGTGAATTTGCTCTTTTGTATTTTATTATTATCGGATATTTCCATCGTTATCGAATACACGTACGTTCTGAATACACATATAAAAAGCAAACATTTCGGACAATTAATTCAATAAAATTGGATTTTATTTTGCATGAGAGTTTGTAATTATTTACGTTCTCATGTGTTTATAAATGTTGATGAAAGACCTACTTATCGTATAAATAAACAGAAATGGATGCATTTGATGTAGAAGATAAAAACAGGTATAAATGTTTGCATTGTGTATAAGACAAACACGTATTTATATATGTATTAAATATGTCTTGTAGCTGGTATTTTGGTCCTATGTCCCGTCAGGACGCCACTGAAACTTTAATGAACGAGCGTGAACGTGGGGTCTTTTTAGTACGCGATAGTAATTCCATAGCGGGGGATTATGTACTCTGTGTAAGGTAAATATGTACATCAAGCGCGTACATCAATATATTACATGTTAATATAAAAGGCCATTCAATACTAATTTAATCGTTTGCTTTTAGAGAAGATACTAAAGTTAGCAACTACATCATTAACAAAGTTCAGCAACAGGACCATTACGTCTACCGCATTGGAGATCAATCGTTCGATGACTTACCAAAACTTTTAACTTTTTATACCCTACATTACTTGGACACTACGCCACTGAGGCGGCCGGCCCTTAAAAGAGTTGAAAAAGTACAAGGAAAATTCGATTTTGTCGGCAGCGTGAGTATATACTTACATATTACATATAATTTAGATAATTAATCTTTAATTTTAAAAGGATCAAGACGATTTGCCCTTTCACCGAGGCGAAGTTTTAACCATAATTCGTAAGGACGAAGAACAATGGTGGACGGCGAGAAATTCATCGGGCCAAATTGGTCAAATACCTGTTCCCTATATAGATCGGGTACGTAAAAATAATAATTGCCAAACTTGTATTAATCTTTTCAAATGCAGTATAGGGAAAGCATGGATGAGAATTCAACGCCAGCTTCTCATCCTCCAGTAACTGGTAATTTACTTGGAGGTAACACCCTAAAAAGGACGGACCTAAATGTAAGTGTGTCAAAAAGAATCATGTTCAGTGTTCTAATAGTTTATTATTATTTAGCGCAAACTACCAGCGTATGCCCGTGTTAAACAGTCGAGGGTGCCAAATGCTTACGACAAGACTGCGTTGAAATTGGAAATAGGAGATATTATTAAAGTTACCAAAACAAATATAAATGGCCAGTGGGAGGGGGAGCTAAATGGCCGGAGTGGTCACTTTCCATTTACGCACGTTGAATTCGTCGACTGTGATTTAGCAGAGTTACGTTCAAATGGCACCAGTAAAATCGAATGGGAACAATAAGGAAAAAAATTTGAACATCTTATTCTTATTTAACGTTAAATGTATTTTAAACTAAATTGTTAATATATTTAATCAAGAATATGGAATACCAATCTATTATAAGTATAAAGTAATTATAAAAGGCATGAATTAGGCCCAACAAAGTATAATTTTTTAACTGGATAATGGATAATTGGAAAAGGTAAATATACTTTAACCGAAGTTTCTTTAAAATATTTTTACTAGGTGACCCGGCAGACTTCGTACTGCCTAAATAAATATCAATAAAGTCAAATACATTTACATATATATACTAACGTCTTTGATAAAGTTCTGTCAAATGTAAATTTTTTTTGAACTGGGTTATGTGCTGTAAAATACACTCCTTGTCCTTTTTTTTAATGCACAGGGAAAAGAAACCTAGTTCCAGGCAGGATTCGGCTGTTGTTGACATGGTTATCGATGAAATTGATATGCAAACGATGATAACAGCCAAGAACTATGTCCTTGGGAATGGTTAAACAGGACCATCACATGCCTCCGACATAAAGTTGGATGGCATAAGCCAGGCTACAATTCTTCCCCAAGAATTGACTACAGTAAAGCTAGAGACATTGAGCACATTACTTATAGCGACAATTCTTCCCCAAGAATTGACTACATTAAAGCTAGAGACATTGAGCACATTACTTATAGCGCAAACAATGGCAGGGTTGGATCGAGCAAACAAGCGTATAAGGATGTGAACGTATCGAGTGTAAATTTTGGACTCTGCGCTGATGTTGACGATCTAGATGAGATTTTATTATATTATCGGATGAAGACCAGCAAGTGTATAGCCTGGCCAGCCATCATCATTATTAACACTATCAGCTCCAGCATCACCTTCATGCCCATGGTCATGGCCAAGCAATTCTTGATTTGCAGCACAATAGATCCGGTCAGTTGGACATGGGGCATAGTATGGCACGAGGGGTTTTAGTTTATTCCCAAGACTGTAAAAAAGAGGTGGATGGCAAACATGATAATGGCAATGGAGATCCGGATCGAGGCCAGTTGATTAGTCAAAGTTCTTACCAGACGCTGACATCGGTTAATGATCGATTGTCGCCACCGGGCTTTAGCCCTTTTACTTATATCAAAAATATCGGTAATGTTTTCTCCTATAACATAGATGTCAATGGCAATTAGTGGTCATCATCTCCAATAAAAACATTTATTTATTATTTTGTAATCCGTTTTATAATAGTAATACTACTTATTGATAGTATCTTTTGCTTGTTGTTTATCATATTATCCCATTTATACCTTTTTTCTCGTTTTCGGTGTCCCACATATTTCTTTATGTACCAGAAGACAAAGCTTGACAGTTAAGATCCTGTCGCTAAAAATCTAATCTTGGAAATATATATACCGATTTTTAGATCCTGTCGCTAAAAATGCAACTAATCTAATATTTAAATCTTGTCGCTAAAAATCTAATCTAAATCTAATCTTGGCCAGTTGGCTGGAGAGAGTATAACTGGTACAATTTTTTTCACTTAAGTGAGTAACATTTCCACTTAATCGGTGGCGGTGTTTCCCTTGCCACAACCGATATGGGAATTATTACCAAAGATGGCATTACCTGTTACCCCGACAATGCGGGCAATTATGACTAGGGTGTGGTGTTCTACAAAAAGTATAATAAGGTCGTGGGCATTCTGTTCTGGAACCTCTTCAAGCGGATAGCTCAGCTAGGACAATAATTAATATAAATGACAATTATGATAAACTCCAAGGAGGTGGGAAATGACATAAAAGAAGAACTTGTGCCTCGCCAACTATCCGAATAAGATAAAATAAAATAATGATAATTATTGTGAAAATAAGATTGTATTGGATTGATTATGGATTTAGAATTAAGTACATTTCTTACCAATTTCAGTTAACTAGAGTTTATTTTAAATGTTAATTATTAACCCTTATATGATTATTAAAAAATATCTTTTATGTTTAAAATATTTTAATGAAAATGTATGTATGTATGTATTTTTAATTATTTAAAGAATATGTAAGTATCTGCATCTTATTAAAGTATGTACACAACAATTTAGTGATTTTAATTTTAAAAAATTGTAATTTATTAAAACATTTTATACAAAAATTATATTCAATTCTTATTTTTTGTTCTTTACTGTATAAATTAATTTTGAATATTGTTTTTAATTTTTAATTTTTACTCATATAGAAAACTTAGTTCCACTATTATATTAAATTCTATTGTTTAAAATAAAGTTCCACTGTTATGTACATACATATGTAGTTGGGATGTATGTATGTATATTGTATTAGTACACACCAGTAAGCTTAAAGCTTTTGTGTTATTCGGTCGCATTTAGTTTTTCTTTTTAAAAGCGCATGCAAATGCCTACTACATAGTTTAAGAATAATATTGATTATATTTTCTTATAACAACAAAGCCTTAAACTAAAAACTTTTAATCTGTGATAAAAAAATTCAGATATGTGCTAAGTTATTGTTAAACAAATAATGTCTCCCAAGCATTATAAAGTACATATGTATGTACATCCAGACACACACACACACATTCATAACATTTATTATGTTCCAACTTTTGGAGTTTGGACTCAGTGATGGTTTCAAGTAAAAACATACATATGTATGTATGTAGTTGTGCAAAAGGCAATTCTTAACGTAAATATGTCCATATTTTGTATTCAGTATAAATGTATGCACAATGCATAGGTTAATCTGTAAATATGTTTGTTTTATATAAATTATGCACCGTTTTGTATTCGGACTGCATTTCGGAATTTTATAATGAATCGTCTTTACTGTAAACTAAGAATAAGAATATAATCAAAAAGTTGGATTGTACTACATAGACGCTGAATAGACGCAAAATAATGTACCAAATGGGATTGCCCTTGTATTAGCTAGCATAAAGATAAAAGAGCAGTTCCAAAGTTCCTTATAGGTTGATAATTTATCAACTTCCGCCAAATAATCTAAAATTACTTATACCACTTCGGACCCTTCTACTGATTTCAAGTGTATGTGTAAAAATATCTACATACACTAAAAGGCTACCCTATATTGGTAATCTAATCCGCTAGAACAATACATTTTTGGAGATTAATATGGCTTTGAACATACATATGTCTAGCTTGCAGTTCTGCAATGTACATACATACATATGTACAAATATACCCCTATTGATTTTAAAATGAACTTTCAACTTATATCTTTTTAATACAATTATTTTATAAAGTTATACGGCTTTTGAATATATGTAAGTTTTTCATCATACGGTTAATTATATGGATTTGAGTACATGCATGTATTGTTCATATACAGCAATAGAACCCTGGGATTTGTTATCAACTTATTACCAGCGCATGGCGAATATCTTTTGAGGTGTAAACTTTAAACCGTTTTAATTAGTTCAACGTGAAAGCGCAACGAATACGGGCTTTTTTGAGTCGGCGGCACATGCACAAGAAAACATTCGGATGATTTAGCCCTTTCACATTTCAAATATTCTAAAGCGCGGTAAGCTCTAGTACAAAATTTCCTTGCCAATTAGAAGCTTATTATTAAAAAATATTATATTTTGTTTCTTCGCGTGTAATATAAGAAAACCTACATTAAACATTTTTTGCTTTGTTAATTTGGCAAGAAATAAATTCAGAAAATTGTTCTCTCCCAAACACATAAAAAACTCTTCATTTTGATGTTAATATATTCACAATTCACTGAATTATCATTACGAATTATCTTCTGCATTTTTTACTTGCATACTTTTTTTTCTTTACAGCATTGTTCTGTTCTTTGTTGACAAATTTGAATAAATTGTTATTAAATTCAAAACGCAAGAAATCTACTGTAATATAATGAGCGTCCTATCAAAATATGTTGATCGTATAGCTGAGACTTGTGAACAAAATGGTCTCACTAAACATGCTTTTAGCTATGCTCTGGTGACCAGTGCAATAGTGGCTCTTACGATTAAAGTGACAATACCATACGTGATTCAAAATTCTCACCACTGCGGTGACGTGAATACTGAAAGTGCTAAAACTAAAGTCAACAATGGTGCCCTTACACCAACGGAAACAGACGGCGATGGCTCCGAAGAAGATTTAAAGCTTGCAGAAGCAGAAAAACTATTAGTTGCTCAGCAGCTAAAAAAAAAACCTATTACGATCGAGCCTGGACTAAACAAAGCGTTTTTACAGCAGCTAGGAATGCTGGTTAAGATAATGATACCACAAACTTTTTGCTATGAAACTGGCTTGTTGAGTATTCACACGTTTTGCCTAATTTCCCGAACTTTTCTTAGTATCTATGTAGCTGCACTGGAGGGGGCTCTTGTTAAATTTATTGTACGCAAAGATATTAAGCAGTTTGCTTTGGTTTTGCTTAAATGGTTTGGTATTGCTATACCAGCTACTTTTGTTAATTCCATGATCCGCTTTCTTGAGAGTAAACTAGCTTTGGCCTTTAGAACCCGACTCGTTCGTCACTCTTATCGGTTATATTTCAAAAATCAAAATTACTATAGAGTTTCCAATTTGGACGGTCGTATTGAAAATGCAGACCATAGGTAAGTCATCACAGATAAAAAATGGTTCCCTTCTTGTTATACCCTTGTAGGGTATTATAGTTTCAGCCAGAAGTTTGCAACGTAGTGAAGGAGACACCTCCGACCCTATAAAATATATATATTCTTGATCAGGATCAACAGCCGAGTCCATCTAGCCATGTCCGTCTGTCCGTTTCTACGAAAACTAGTCCCTCAGTTTTAAAGCTATCTATATGAAACTTTTCAGTCAGTCTTCTATATTTTCTCACTCGTACATATGGCGGAAAGGGACGGATAGGCCGGCTATATCATATAGCATATAAGATCAATCGGAAAAAAATTTAATATAAAAAATTTTAACTTTGTCAGTTTTCAACTTATTTTTATCAAATTTAAGACTTAGACAGTTTTTATTATTCCTTAATTACGATTTTAATTTCATAAAATTCGGACGAAATTAGGAAATTCCATAGGAACAATCAAGAAAATAAAAGGAAAAAACCATAACTTTGCTGTTTTCCAAATTTTTTTTATCAAATATTTTATTATTTCAGAATTATATTTTAAATTTTAGAGTTCAATTGTAATCTGCAAGGGTATATAAACTCCGGCGACCAGAAGTTAGCTTCCTTTCTTGTTTTTAATTAAATTTTTAAAAGTTAATTTAACTTTTTCCACAGACTTACGGAAGATATATCAGTGTTTTCCAGTTCTGTAGCTCATTTGTACAGTAGCCTGACCAAGCCTTGTTTCGATCTAATGCTTATTGGCTTAGCATTAATGAGGTCATCAAGAAAAATGAAAGCTAATATTTTAACAGGTTAATATTAAAAGCTTTAATGACATAGATATGTATGATGAATTTAACTGTTTTTACCATTTAATGTATTATTGACAGGACCAGCTCTGTCGGTCAGTGTTATTGCATTAACAGCACACATATTACGAGTCGTTTCACCAAAGTTTGGACAATTGGTATCGGAGGAAGCAAACCGATATGGCTATCTTAGACATATTCACTCCCGGATAATCACCAATGCTGAAGAAATTGCGTTTTACGGAGGTCATAAGGTAAGTTCTCATACAATTATCGGCAGCTTCTAGACCATTCTCGAAATGCTTCTCGGAGTAGTCACTTGGGTAAAAATTTAATTGATGAAAAAATAAGTCATGTCAATTGCATTTATAGGTTGAGATGCATCAGCTACGACAGGCCTACAATCGTCTTGTTAATCAAATGACTACAATCTTTAACCAAAAACTTTGGTTTATAATGCTCGAACAATTCTTTATGAAATATGTTTGGTCCGGAACGGGAATGATTATGGTATCGTTGCCAATTTTAACAGGCAGTAGCAGTCCTAACAACGGGCCTTTGACAGTTCGTGACAATTCCTCCAATGCGGAATCGAGTGTCAGTGAACGCACACAATATTTAACAACAGCAAGAAATTTATTAATTTCCGCTGCCGATGCTATCGAGCGTTTAATGTCATCGTATAAGGAAATTGTTGCGCTGGCAGGCTATACGTATCGCGTCGCTGGCATGATGGACGTTTTCGAGGAAACGGCACAGGGTGTCTATTGCAAAACGAGTGTTGTGCAATCGAGCGATCAACCTAACGGAATTGTCGAGTTTCGTAATGGGAAACCAATAGCAAAAGGCCGCATCATTTATACGGATGATCCCAGAAATATGTCGATAAGCCTTCGAGAAGTGCCAGTGGTGACACCAAACTGTGATATAGTAGTACCAAAACTTACATTATGCATCGAGCCCGGTATTCATTTGTTAATAACTGGGCCAAATGGTTGCGGCAAATCTAGTTTATTCCGAATATTAAGCGGACTTTGGCCGATTTATGCCGGAGAATTGCATATTCCCCGTCCTGTTGAAGATGTTCCTTGTATGTTTTATATTCCGCAACGTCCCTATATGTCTATAGGAAGTTTATGCGATCAAATTATATATCCCGATACGCGCGATGATATGAAACGCAAAAAAATAACGGAAGACGAGCTGCGGCACATTTTAAAATTGGTCAGCCTCGAACACATCGCCCAACGGTATAAAGTTTTCTTGTAACTTCGCTTAGTAAGATGTAAATTTTTTTGAATATTTACAGGGATAGCTTTGACGTTGTTCGTGACTGGAAGGATATTTTATCAGGAGGAGAAAAACAACGTATGGCGGTGGCTCGCCTATTTTATCATAAGTATGAAACAATAAGTTTAAAAATGTAAGCCATTCGAAGAATTTTAAACATACTTATTTTCTTGTTAGACCACGTTATGCTCTGCTAGATGAATGTACAAGCGCCGTATCGATAGACGTTGAAAGTTCAATATACGAAGTAGCCAAAGGAATGGGCATTACACTGCTGACAATAACTCATAGGCCTACTCTTTGGTGAGAATTGTAGTCTTGTTTTTGTTTACTTTTTTGATATAAAATTATATTTTCTTAGGAAATACCACACGCATATTTTGGAGTTTGACGGCCTGGGAAACTGGCAGTTTAGAAAAATGAGTGCTAACGAACAGCAAGCGGAAAAATTCCAGCCCCAAACAACTTCTTAAGAGTTTTCGCAATAGATTAAAATTGTATAACCTTAATTTTATAAAATAAATCAAAAGTTTTTTATTTTTTTTATATGTAAGAAGTTATTACGGTGCCCCATTCATCGATAATATAAGAGTGTAAATGGGATATTTTTCTTTTTTATGTATAGTGCATTTGGCGTTGTATATTATTGTCGATAATGATATTTAAAAAAAACAACAGCAGACAGTGAAAACCCGTCTTCAAGCAGTGAGAGAGAGAGCGAGAGGCGAATAGTTGAAAACGGTTGTTCGTCATCGGCCGTTTTAAAGGCCGGTAACCTGACACGAAAATAAATATACTAGAAAAGTGTTTGGCACTCTTTAGTATTTTCGGAGCTGCGAAAAAGAATGGCAAACTTAATAAAACAGGCTGTTCTCGACCCTCGATTGCCCATCTGTCTAACTTCTTCAGTTCCGTAAATCCGTTAAATTTTCAAAAAACCTCACAGGAGTTTGCTGCAGATTTATTAACTATAAAACAAACAAAAAATAATGATAAGAATGTAAATTATTGATATATTTTTATTATAACATAGTATACTAAGGCTTACAAAACTTAAATCTACATACTATTTAATTAATTGTATTCATCTAATTTTTAGATCTGATAATATATATTAAAATCTTTAATAAGTTTAAAAATATTACTTTTATTTTATGGTTTTGGATGAGATATTGCAGAGATAGGCGTATGCTGAGGGAAAAAGGGAAGTATATTTTAGATTATGATAGGACATGATATTAGAAGGTGAGAGGGAGTTTATTATTGATGTAAAAACATGTAAACAATACATATTTGGTTGAAAATCTTCCTTATCTATTACTACAATAATTACTGTCATGGCAATAGTTGTTTCTATTTTCTTGTTCATTTTTTATTGACATTTTTAAAATGTTATAAACAAGCATGATTTACCGGCCAAAAATGCCAAACAGATAGTAATATCAACGGTCACTCTTGAAAAGATAAAACATTTGTTCCGCTGCAAAACGATTTACTGTCTGGATACTATGCTTTACTAATGTACCTAATAACAATAAAAAAATAAAATTGTATAATTTAGTATGGGGCTACGGTGGTAAAACATTTGGTGAAAAATATTATATTATTTAGATAATGTAAATATTAAAATATCAAACAAAAGTAGTGTAAAAACACTGAAATTGGTATATGTTGTTTCCCCACTTTTTACCTGGTATTTTTAAACAAAGCATCCACAGTCATACTCATATATCGAATTATAAGAAAAAATACAACAAAATTTAGTAAAAGTAATGTAAAATATAATAATATAGAATGGGGGCTACAATGGTAAAGCCTTTGGTGAAAAATGGAAATATATTGGATGCCTTGCCATCACAGGTAGTTTAATTGAAACCTTTTTAATTGTGTATAAAGATACAATTTTAATTTAAAGGGAACTCTCCATGTAGTCATGTTAGGCCTGGATTCTGCAGGAAAAACAACAGCACTATATAGACTCAAATTTGATCAGTATTTAAATACAGTGCCTACCATTGGATTCAATTGTGAAAAGGTTCTTATCGATTTGTCTTGATGATTGTCTTAATGATTGGAACTATATAAATTTCACAACTTTTATAAAAGGTTCAAGGTAATATTGGCAAGGCAAAAGGAGTACATTTTCTTGTTTGGGACGTTGGAGGACAAGAAAAACTGAGACCACTTTGGCGAAGTTACACGCGGTACATACATAACTATATACATACATACATTAATTTTATTTTAAAGTTTTGTGTTCATTTAGCTGCACTGATGGCATTCTGTTCGTAATCGATTCAGTTGACACGGAGCGAATGGAAGAGGCAAAAATGGAATTAATGAGAACAGCAAAATGTCCAGATAATCAGGTATACAGAATTAAAAGATTTACTACATGTTTTGGATGTTGGTTTTTATTTAAGTAATGTAGTTAAGCGTAATTACAAATTATTTGTTTATTTTAAGGGTGTTCCCGTGCTTATACTGGCAAATAAGCAAGATCTGCCCAATGCTTGCTGTGCAAAAGAGCTGGAAAAGCTTTTGGGTCTCAACGAGCTTCACAATACTGCAATGCCACCGAATATGTCAGTGTTAAATAGTTGTAGCTCATCTTCAAGTACGAGTAACTTGATAAATGGCAGCGTGTCAAACCAAAGTATTACCGAAACATCATTATCACTTCACATAAAACCTAATCTTAACGATCAAAGTGATGCGAAAAATACAGCTGAATTTTTACAATACAATACACAATCATATAATGATTCTTCGGGAGAAGAATGTACGAAAAAATGTTTTAAAAATATTAAACAAGATAATTATAATAGGACAGCATCCAATACCACGTTTCGAGGATGGTATATCCAACCAACATGCGCCATAACCGGCGAGGGTCTTCAAGAAGGCTTAGACGCGCTATATGATATGATTTTAAAGCGACGAAAAATCAACAAGTCCCATAAAAAGCGAAGGTAATAGTTAAAATAAATCCGTGCCTGTCTCTGTCAGTCAAGTAAAATCACTTTTATTTAGCACAATGAAATAATAAAAACAATATATATAAAACGAGTTATTTGTATTTTATATGAAACCAAAAGACTATTTTCTTTTGACAGGTTAAATGTTTTTTTAATTTCTTTTTATTTCTTTGTTTAGCTGAAAAGGATTATCAGAATTATCCTGGATGAACACTGAGAGTGCGCTGTGCAAAAACTGTATAAATAAGTTAACGAATTTTCTCTAAATAAAGATATGGAGACCACTAATACAGCCGTCAAATTTGAAATACTGCTACATAACCATTTAAATATATGTATCTTGATCGAAAGACAAAACATACCCTATACGTCAGGTTCTTTAGATATTTTAATTTAAAAAGTGCAAAAAGTATGTTTTAGGGTATATTAGCAATATTTTCTTTTTCGTAAGAATCCTGACGGTAAATACTACATTCAGTTATGTGTACATTCTACATACAGTTATATGTACATATATACCGTGCAGTACCATTTATCTGTAATTCATCAACATTTTAGGCCGGAAAAATGGTTATTTTGTTTAGTTTAAGTCATTGACCGCAAATAATTATTATGAGTTAAAAAAAATTGAAGCCCAAAACAGTCTCCACAAAAAATGGAAAAAATTGTCATAAGTTAAATTTTTATGGCGAATTCAAAAACAAGATAAATGTTTTGTTTTAATTTTTACGAAAAAAATTGATTTTAAATAATTTAAAAATAATTTTAATAATTAAAAACAAGAAAGGAAGCTAACTTCGGTTCACCGAAGTTTATATACCCTTGCAGAATTTAAACAAAAAAATTAAACCCAACTTCTAGAATAATAATTAGTTGCCAAATCTCAAATTTGATGAAAATGGTTTGAAACACGGCTAAGTTATGGTTTTTTTTTCTGATTGTTCCTATGACAGCTATAGGATATAGTCGACCGATTTTCATGAAATTAAAACCAAAATTCTGAAATAATATAAGACGGCCAAATATCAAGTTTGGTTAAAATATCTTGAAAATTGAGTGTAGGAGTGAAAGTATATAGTTAAAATTTAATATAAAAGTTATAGCGTAATTTTTATATAAACATTGATATTTAATAATTATTACTAATTATACCCTTGCAGGGTATTATAATTTCAGTCAGAAGCTTGCAGCGCAGTGAAGGAGACATCTCCGACCCTATAAAGTATATATATTCTTGATCAGGATCAACAGCCGAGTCGATCTAGCCATGTCCGTCTGTCCGATCAAACGCAAACTAGTCCCTCAGTTTTAGAGCTATCTGAATGAAATTTTGTGGTTAGTTTCTATATACTGTCACCGGATCGGACGACTATATCATATAGCTGCCATAGGAACAATCGGAAAATTTTTAGAAATAAAATTTTAACTTTGTCAGTTTTCAACATATTTTCATCAAAGTTGAGATTTAGCCGTTTTATATTATTCCTGAATTTCGGTTTTAATTTCCTATAGGATACTATCAGGAAAATAAAAAAAAAAAACAATAACAGCCGATTTTCAAACAATTTTCATCAAATTTGAGATTTGGCAACTAATTATTATTCCAGATTTTCGGTTTTAATTTCTTGTTTAATTTCTGCAAGCCGAAGTTAGCTTCCTTTCTTGTTTATATCAAGTCGAGTACTTATGAGTACTAGTGGCTAGATCTTCGACTCTGTTTAATTATATTCTAGTATTCTGTACCATAACTTTAGAAATATTCAGAATTTTGTTAATCGCTGAAACATTTTTGTATATACATATGTATGTATAACAAATCTTTGAAAAAATAAATCTATACGAGGTTTTTCAGTTGGTTTAGCCTTTTTGATAAGTAACTGCCTGCGGACTTTGCAGGCTAGTGTATTCTACATACATATATAGATAGGTATGTACATACATACATAGATAGGTATACATACATACATAGATAAGTA
Organism: Drosophila mayri; assembly: GCA_008042485.1. Classification (NCBI taxonomy): domain Eukaryota; kingdom Metazoa; phylum Arthropoda; class Insecta; order Diptera; family Drosophilidae; genus Drosophila; species Drosophila mayri. Next base: position 42,382 of record VNJN01005964.1, on the reverse strand, counting down.
CATGGCTGTCAAAGACAGGACTAAACCTTTAGAAAACCCATCGTCAATATTTGCTTGCCAGAGACAAGTCTTTGTATACAAAAAACATTTCTTAATGTAAGGCGGGGCATATATACATATGTATATGGAGATAGGGGGTAGGTATAAAATGTTTTAAATTGATGCTATTTATTTTACTTTCCCAAAGGTTTTTTGAGGGGCTGCAAATAATTGGTACTTATTTTTAACTGAAAAATCATGCACTCTGTTCTATAATTTGTTCAATTATTTTAAGAAAAAATTAATTTTACTTAGAATTATGAACATAACACATACAATAAGGGACCGGAATAAACTTTTCCATCCGAAAAAATTCCTCTTTAAGCCAGGTTTTCGAGATATTTCAAATAAATTTGTTTATGGCTGTGAAAACTGGCAATTGCTTGGTTGATTTTCGGAAAATAATATATGAAAAATGTTTTAGTCAAAATTTATTGATTTTGTTATAAAAATGTTTTTAGATCTTCTTGTTGTTGTTGTAGGTAAAAACTGATCTCGAAATGTTCAGTACAAATTCGTAATTCGTAATTTCCCAACTTCAGATACCAGTCGAACAGAAAGCAGTAGATGGTTTTTTGATTATATGTACATATTTACCTCCCCCTCAAATAAACAAAATATTTATAGCATTAAAGACGGCATTACATAATTTTATTTATTCTTAATTTTAAGCAAAAAACGTATAAAGAACACTTGATTAAGAAAGCCTCAAGAACAGGCACATTCAACAATCTGCATATCACTCCAGGTGGAAATCTTTAGCTTATCGCTATGATTCTCATCAATATGCAATATTTCGAGCATTTCTAGCTTAGAAGGAGCACAACATGGACGTGGAGCTCGACTATGATCCTCCTGCCATATAAGACTCTGCAACAGAGCATGATGATGTGCAGGATTATGACGTGGCGGGCAACGTCCGTGGCAATACCCCGCATCAAATACTTTTGGTTGCAATATAAACTCAAAACCTTTTATATCTTTAAAGGCCACATTTAATTGATTGCGACAGCATCTTTGGTGCAGTTTGTAGCATGAATTGTTCCATTTATCCGATGATCCCCCCCATCGGGTGTTATGATGAACGTACTGATCATGATCGCTTTTATTATGTGTCAGCGTTATGTGATGGACTTTGGAATCCGAGTGCATAGCTCCATGGCCAATTATATTTAAAACTGGCATAAGATTAAAGCGTTCTTCATCGCCTGTGGCGGATTTTTGAGCTGTAGGGCTAATGTCGCTGAGTACGCGAGCACCCAAAGTCTTACATCGATCACACTGAATTTCAATGCCCAAATTAGTATGGCCACTGCCTAAGCAATCCCTTACTGCTCTCGTCACATCGAACTCCAGCCACTGGGTTCGAGTCTCCTCATAATCCATATTCTCGAATTGGATTTTACGCGACGTCAGCAATCTTCTTCGACTGGAGGACAGAAGTTGAAATACTTTCAGGTTTATCTGACGGTTTTGTATGACTCTTTTCCCTTTAGATTTTTCAAAATTACAACTTTTGTCATTATTTTCTTTTCTATTGTTATGCTTACGATGGGAATTTTTTGCCTTTTCCAGAGAAGAGCTATAAAGTATCATTAACCTCACATTCGCCTCATCAATTTTATTATAATGCAATTTTTGTTCCTTAATATTTGACAATGTGAACTGCAGGAGAATATTCGTCATGGATTTTCTGGCGGTAAGTGATCTCCTGTGCCGCCATCGTTTGTGGCTTATGTCTTTAATTCGGTTAGTAACAATACTAACTAAGTCCAAGTCACTTAAAGAAGATGCTTTCTTGTCACTATTAAACCAATCTTCCGCATTTTCTTTATTACTTTTTAAACGATTTAGGTATTCTAGGTATTTGTTTGAGTACTCATCTTGGCTTATATTAACCTGTAAATATAAAAGAGATATATCCGATTTTTATTTACATTTACAGTTTAAGGGATATTATTATTATTAAGAAATTAAACATCAAACAGAAAACAAAAATGTATATTTCAATTTTCTTCCAGACCCCAGGCCAAGCAGATTATTATAAAATGAAATCAAAATGAAAACTTATTATACCCTTGCAGGATATTATAATTTCAGTCAAAAGTTTGCAACGCAGTGAAGGAGACATTTCGGACACCATAAAGTATATATATTCTTGATCCTGAACAGCCGAGTCGATCTAGCCATGCCCGTCTGTCCTATTATACGCAAACTAGTCCCTCAGTTTGTATACAAACTATAGTTAGACTTCTATATACATATGTATATACATATATACATAATTTTCCAAAAAATATTATAACATTGTCAGTTTTGCCATTTAATATTATTTTAGACTTGGACTTAGAATTGGACAATTATATCCTATAACTGACATAGGAACGATAAAAAAACAAGTAAGAAAGCTACAGTCAAGTGAGCTCGACTGTGAGATACCCGCTACGCATAGTAAATAGTTAATATATTTTTGAACATAACGGACGAATGCAAATGCAAGTGTTATATAATACCATGCATACAAAAATACACACTCGTGTATCTATGTGTGTAAAAACTAGTTATTATTGCATTAAAGGGGCTAATAATTATTACCATTTATTAAAATTGCTTCCCGAATATCTTATAAGATTCTTATCCGATCACAATAAGTTACTAATAAGAATTCTTAGTCAGTCTAATTGGTCAGCCAAATGAGGCATGCTGCAGCAGCCGTTTGTGGCCATACAAAATTATTTCTTTAATAACTTCGACAATTTTTATCTGATCGCAACCAAATTTTCAGGAATCACACAGACTATTGTTCTTAATGTACATACCAAAATTCGACTCTAGCTTTATAGGGTCGGATATGCCTCCTTCTACCTGTTACAAACATTTCCTACCGTTAATTTTAGCCTCTGGCAGTCTGATCTTCGGAATTTGCTTTTAGAATTTCTAACGAACTAAAGTTTCTAGAACGTCAATACTCTAGAAAAGCTTCACTTTGGCAGATAATAAGAGGGCCAACTTATTGCGGGGTAAATAAACCCTATACACATTGTAAAATTGAATTCAAAATATTTACTTTGATTTCTACACAACATTCACAAAATATGGAATAGAAAACATGCATACATACATAGTAACAACAGAAGTTTGACAAAATTACTAGGAGTTGTTTTTTTATATATAGATACATATATTGTGTTATTTTCTTAGATTTTTCTCACCTTTGTCATATCTGGCATCTTCTTCATTCCAAGGCCCTTTAAAACTAATCGCCCTAATTTAATTTTATCAATTTTGGTTGACTTTTTATTGTTTACCTTTGGAATATCTCTGGATTTTCTAGGTATTATAGCATTACTTCTGTTATATATATTCGTAAAGGGACTTAAAATAATCAGACTATAATTATTTGAACTAGCAATATGTGGTTTATTTTGGCTTTTTGACAAATTCAAAATTTCATTCCGTGGCTGAGTGTTTCCTCTTGGGGGGTCTTCACTGTCTTGATGTTTATTTTCGATATTTGTATTTTGTCTAAGGATCTGCAAATAGTTAATTATATGGCTATTGCTTTTGAATTTAGTAGTGATTATTTTTGAATTTGACATTTGGTCGTCCATTTTTTGACCATTTATTTGCTGAGTAAGCAAATACATTAGACACAATATAAGCCATAACTTAGCTGTCCTTGCAGGCAGGATATAACTAGCAAAATTCGATATATACCGATCAGTAACTGATATTGCTGATATAACCGAGGGTTTTTTGTTCTTAATGTTTACTATTAACATGTTTTTTCATTATGGCCACTTCATTTCCGTATGATTAATAGTATTAACAGGGTTTTGGTATTTTTTTAGATTTTCAAATAGTCTGCGACACTTGTTTGAATCTTTGCAAATGGTTCTCAATCACTCGAGTTTCTCCAAGCTCTTTTGAAATCGTTTCTATTTATGTCAAACTAATTTAGGGGAAGTACTTTTGATAAATAAGTGTCTAAATAAATATGATCACAATTTCACAAAAAGATGTTCATATTTTTATCTCGCTCTTGTTTTCTATCTCCTATCGACATTCCTCTTTACACACGCATTTATTGTGAACGTGAACCTGTTTGGGCGTCGGTTCCAATACGACTAAAATATACACCACAGAAAAACTGCTTACTTAAGAGCGGCAAACGCCACATAAACAACACAATTACACCCACACACGAAGGTAATATGCACACACACTTGAAATTTGCTTACACAAACACAAGCGCTAACACAGTATATACTATGTTCATACTTCGGAGCACATGAGTTGTTGAATACGTGAAATCAAACTAGTCATGCATTCATGTAAAAAGAGATATACCTTTTGTATTCTTCTATAATACAAAATCTTTAAAATGCGTATAATTCAATAATGCATACCCTATTTTTGTTTTATTGCACATTCACAGAATCGATATAAAAATTCACGAATGCGGTCTCGCATAAACACAGAACAGTTTATTTTGAAAATTCGAATACAACATTCAGAAAATCCCAAATGTGCAAGAAGTTTTCTACTGAGGTTACCCGCACATTTGTTGTAAGTAACAAAGCTATTTTTGCAATTAACTCATCTTTGGAAATGATGTAAATAGCCTTTTCATTAAAATGAATTTTGTTATGCAAGATAGCATAAGGAAAGAATAGCATTTTGTCTAAATATATGGCAGAGGGACTACGCAAGCACAGAAAACAGCAGTCGTCAGCAATCTTGATCAAGATCCATACTTAGCCCCAAGCTACAAAAGAAATGAAATAATTTTTCTTGTTAATTTTTTTGGTCGGAAAACCGTACCCTTTTTATTAGTTTTATGTTTTCACTATGTTTAAATGCAAAATAATCCGAAGATATTAAAGTCTCAATAAAAACTATTAACTCTTACAAGTAAAATAATAGCAGTCGTGGTAAGATACTTGTACAATTTTTAGCATGGTTTGAATTTGATTTATAAAAATTATAGACATAATTATAAACTTATTACCCTTGAATAATTAATTAATCAAAAGTAAAAGCTGTACTTTTTCTATACTATACTAAACTTTTACAAAATTCTTATGTTTACGCAAATGTGTTTTGCTTTTCCGTTTTTTTTTTTTTTTGTCTTGTTTTGCCGAAATATATATTACTATTTAAAGTTTTTGTAAATTACATATAATTATATAATATATTTACAGCTTAGTACTTGAAATTTTAGAGTATATGGTTTTAGATAATAGGGTCCAACTGACGAGCCTGATGTAAGATCTTCTTCTGGTGTCCCACGAGGGTTATGCCCATATCTGATAACTGCTGGGCAGTTAGACGGGAAATCTATGGAATAATGTCAAATTCAAATAAATATACTGTACAAATTTAGACACAATTAAGGTAAGATTTTCTGAAAGTTTTTGCTTTTTTTTTTTAAATACTGTAAAAAATAAAAGCAAAATTATCTAACAACAAGAAATTTGTCTTTATGGGGTGCTGGGACCTCTATACAAAAGTTATTTATAATGTTTCTCACCTGTTGAGCATTACTTAGGTTAGCCTCTTTAAAATGTTGGCAATATCTGGACATTTTGATATGCTCCAACCACAGGTCAGTGCTAATAAAGACATTCTGACCGCGCTGCTGTGAATCCAAAATGTGAGTATTATCCGATTCGGGAGAGTTTCTTGTGGTTAGCAGTGATTGCGGCTGCCTGGCCAAGTTATCCAACGTTGAGACAATGCTCGCAAAGGTTGGACGATGTGTTCGTTGCTTTTGCCAACAGTCCAACATTAATTGATAAAGGGCTTCGGGGCAGTCCATGGGAGCTGGAAGGCGATAGCCCTTCTCTATGCTCTTTATTACATCCTATATATGATAGTTACAATAACTACAAATGTAAATGTCTCAAAATATTTATTTTTTACCTGATTTGACCAGTTCCAATAGGGACGTTCTCCATAAGACATAACCTCCCATAAAACAACGCCATATGACCAGACATCGGATGCAGAGGTAAACTTTCGAAATGCAATTGCTTCTGGTGCTGTCCAACGTACCGGAATTTTACCACCCTAAACATCATATAAAAATTCAAATGTATTAATATTAAAAAATTGAGATCCATTTAAGAAGATCAACCGGAAACAAAAAGTGATTGGAGTCAAATGCTTTACTGAAAACAGTATGAATTAAATTGTTTGCGCTTACAAACATTTAATGAAGCTAATACGTTTTTAAAAATAAAATATAATTAAGTACCCACCCTTGTTGTATACGCATCACTGGCATTCTCAATTTCTCGTGATAATCCAAAATCAGCTATTTTACATATCAATTGCGCATTAACGAGTACATTCCGAGCCGCCAAATCTCTGTGTACATAATTCATATCGCTCAGATAGGCCATCCCACTAGCAATGCCTCTTAGCATTACGATCAGTTGCAATGTTTGGAATTTTCCATCATTGACCCGCAAAAAGGTGTCCAGGCTCCCATTCTCCATATATTCGGTGATGATCATGACCGGATTGGAGCGTGTCACCACGCCTTGGAGGTAAATGACATTAGGATGATCGAACTGGCCCATAATGGAGGCCTCCGTTAAGAAGTCACAGCGGGCCTTTTCCGAAGATCCTTGAGATAGGTCACAAAAACAAGTGTGGCAATTATATAATTTAATTATAATCCGGAAATTTTGGATTGCGGATTTTAATTGGTGACCAGTAAAATAATTCATTTTATAAATGTAATATTTCTATTCCATGTTAAATATGAAAAACATTAAAAGGGTCTTATTTATACCCAAATATTGATCGATAAAATATAATTAATTAAATTAAAAATGTATGATGAATAAAGAAATATAATTTAATTGCATAACATTTTAATCGATTTGTATAATTTCTTAAAAAAAAAAAAACAAGTAAGAAAGCTACAGTCGAAGGAGCTCGACTGTGAGATACCCGCTACGCATAGTAAATAGTTAATATATTTTTGAACATAACGGACAAATGCAAATGCAAGTGTAATATAATACCATGCATACAAAAATACACACTCGTGTATCTATGTGTGTAAAAGCGCGTTATTATTGCATTAAAGGGGCTAATAATTATTACCATTTATTAAAATTGCTTCCCGAATATCTTTTAAGATTCTTATCCGATCACAATCAGTAACTAATAAGAATTCTTAGTCAGTCTAATTGGTCAGCCAAATGAGGCATGCTGCAGCAGCCGTTTGTGGCCATACAAAATTATTTCTTTAATAACTTCGACAATTTTTATCTGATCGCAACCAAATTTTCAGGAATCACACAGACTATTTTTCTTAATGTACATACCAAAATTCGACTCTAGCTTCAAAATTAGATGATTTGATTTTGTTTTAGATGATTTGATTTTTAAACAAACTTGATCTGCGTGGAAGCATAACAAATACTGTCGAAAAAACTAGAGCTCTATCTCTTAGTTTCTGAGATCCAGTGTTTCATACGGACAGACAGACATGGCTAGATCGTCTCGGCTGTTGATGCTGATCAAGAATATATATACTTTATAGGGTCGGAGATGCCTCCTTCTAGCGGGTATAAAAACAGATACACTGGAAATCAATTTATTTCAAGCTCCAGTGTATAAGTAGTTAATTTGTATGATATGTAGAAAGGTTTAATATAATTCCTTTTCATTTTTTCTTGTTTTTAAATTAACATATTTTCTTACCTGGTTTTAGGGTCTTTATGGCTACATCAATGTCTTGAACAAAATTTGGAGGAATTTTTAAACGACCTCGGCAAACGTCTCCAAATTCTCCGCCTCCTTTAAATAAAAAGAAATTTATTATAATATTATATTAATTTATTATTACTAAAATGTACACACCGATAATAGCTTCAATAGTTATGTAGTTAGCATCGATTTCCCTGGCAAATTCTCGTATTGCCTGATTTGGATCTTCATATGTGTGTGGATCTATGTAACACCTGCTATTGCCAAAGAGGGGCGTTGTCACTAAAAAAAAGACAAGTTATTATTAAACATTAAAAGAGAGCTGAATTATATATATCAAAAATAAGTATGTAATATTAATATATAATATATAATAAATTAATCTGAAACTCTAAAAACAATCTGAAATTACAAATAAAGGCTTATATTAGGAAATAAAAAAGATAAACAAGAAAGGAAGCTAACTTCGGCTCACCGAAGTTTATATACCCTTGCAGAATTAAAATAAAAATTAACACCGAAATTCTGTAATAATAATTAGTTGCCAAATCTCGAACATGATGAAAATGGTTTGAAAATCGGCTAAGTTATGGTTATTTTTTTTTTAATTTTCCTGATTCTTCCTATGGCAGCTATAGGATATAGTCGATTTTAATGAAATTAATATAATAATATTTTGAAATAATATAATATGGCCAAATTTCAAGTTTGGTGAAAATATCTTGAAAACTGACAATGTTATGGATTTTTCTTTTATTTTCCTGATTGTTCCTATGGAAGCTATAGGATATAGTCGGCAGATTTTCATGAAATTAAAACCGAAATTTAGGAATAATATAAAACAGCTAAATCTCAACTTTCATGAAAATATGTTGAAAGCTGACAAAGTTAAAATTTTTTTTTCTAAAAATTATCCGGTTGTTCCTATGGCAGCTATATGATATAGTCGTCCGATCCGGCCCGTTCCGACATATGTACGAGTGAGAGTATATAGAAGACTAACTGCAAAGTTTCATTCAGATAGCTTTAAAACTGAGGGACTAGTTTGCGTAGAAACGGACAGACGGACGGACAGACGGGCATGGCTAGATCGACTCTCCTGTTGATCCTGATCAAGAATATATATACTTTATAGAGTCGGAGATGTTTCACTGCGTTTGAAACTTCTGACTGAAATTATAACACCCTGCAAGGGTACAAATATAAACGGAAATTCTGGAATAATAATTAGTTGCCAAATTTCAAATTTTATGAAAATAGTTTGAAAGTTGAAGTTATGGTTTTTTATACCAAGTACCAATAGGTACAAAGGTATTATAGTTTTGTGCGAGTGCAATTTTCTGTAACAGGCAGAAGGAGGCGTGGCAGACCCCCAAAAGTTACCTAAATATTGATCAGGACCACTGAAGGAGTCGATATAGCCTTGTCCGTTCGTCCGTCCGTCCGTCTGTCTGTCTGTCTGTATGAACGGCTAGATCTCAGAGACTATAAGAGCTAGAGACATCACACTTGGGATTTAGACTTCTTATATCAGCACGCAGATCAAGTTTGTTTTCAATTTTAGATACTCCCCTTTTTGGTGGAGCTATTTGAAAAAACATATCTCTTAAATTTATAAAGTTATCTAAACCATATTCAAAAGGTTTATGTATTTTATAAAAATACGCAGATTGCCCAAATTTCATTGCGATCGTGCCATTAATACCGGAGATATAGGCTTTTTACTTTATACACATTACGTGTACCAGAGGCAGCCCAGGCAGAGCTACCGGCTTTTCTTCTGACTTAACTGACATTTGCATTATATGTAAATTTGTCTCTGTTTTTAAGTCTTCTTAATATAATTTTGGCACGCGCTTTATAATGGTACAGGGTATTTTACTGTCGGGATGCCCGACTGTATGTCCATCTTGTTTTTGTTTCTGATTGTTCTTATGGAAGTTATAGGATATGGTCGGCCGATTTTCATGAAATTAAAACCGAAATTCAGGAATAATAAAAAACGGCTAAATCTCAACTTGTGATGAATATAAGTTGAAAACCGACAAAGTTAAAATTTTGTTCTCAAAATTTTCATATAACTGCCATAGCAGTGTCACTGTTTCAACTCTGATAACTGTTTCTGAGTGTTATTATTAATAATTTATTAATATAATATAAGCTTTGGCTTTCTGAAGTTTGCATCCTTTCCTACTTTCTTTTAATTTCTCGATCGATCCTATACCACATTGCTAAAAATGAATGAATATACCTCTTAATGCGTAGCTTATGTGCTTACAGTAAGTGAAAAGATATAAATATTAAAAAAAAAAGGTAACATATTTTTGTTTATATTAAATTGGAAGTTGCTTTCCACTTTTAAAAATTTCAGGCAAACTTTAATTCCAACAATCAAAAACAAACAGAAATATAGAAAATATGTATAAATATAAAAAATAAATAAATATAAAATGTTAAGCAATAGGTTATACCGTTTAAGTGAAGGGTTTTGACAATTGGAGTAGTATCCATAGAATTAACTAAAAATAAAGAAAAGGAATAATATATAGTTTATACAATCAAAAGACACAAATGGATTTTTTCTAAAAATTATAATTAAGTTAACGTACTTATTTTCGATCGATATTAATTTATATTAAGTAGATTCCGGGTTGCAGAATTTAAATGTAATATATTAAAGCAGAGTATTTGTTTAAGTTTACACCCACCTTCATTGCTGGCATAATCCATCGGCAGAGGCAAATGATTCGCAGACTTTTTATCAAGTTCATCCTGATGCTTAGAACGCATAAAATACACTGTTGCCACAATTATTATAACCAAAACTAGTACCCCAGTGACAATGGCACCGGCAATGAATCGTATTTGCACCGAGTCCTCATAGACTATAGAAATAAAAAAATTAACATATGAATACAATCTAATAGAGATTTTTTATGATATTTACCTGAACTAACGGTTTGTAGAGTTTGAGCATATATCATGTTACTATAAGATCCGAACCCATTTAACGTTTTACAACGGACTTGAAAGCCATACTCCGTATTTTCCACAAGTCCTTCGATGTGAGCCTTTGTGTCCTTAGTATTTAGGGTAGTCTTGTTAATTAAATCTAATTCAAGTTTTGGAAACCAACGAACTTCGTAGAAATCGAGGGGATTATCAACTTGTGTGGGCTTATCCCACTCAAGATCCGCATCCTTGCTGGTAATGGCTAAGACGCGCAAATTAAAGACTGTAGAGAGTAATACTGATTCTGTTGTGAATACGATTTCGGCATATTGCGTCTTAATTTCATTCAAATCCAGTGGAGGTATGCTTTGTGCCGTCGAAATATTGTTGAAAACAAAATCATTTGATAAATTGGACGTTGCGTTAGAGTGCGACGGCAGTGGCTCAGTGATAAGTGTCAAGCTGTTTGTGGCATGAATCTGAACAGTATATGTTGTCACTGGTTCTAAATTTGTTATCGTAATTTTCGTTTCGTTAAATGTATCCGTTGCGGGATTGTACATAACGTTAGAGCCACACATATTACATCGTACTTTATACACTATATCACTGTGATATTTTTTGGCAGGTTCTCCCAAATACGATTCGTTCTTGTTGGGGTTGTGAGCACTCCAGGCTAATATGGCACTTGTTTGATCAACAAAAAGCAATGTGAGATTGGTGGGAGCTGCCGGTGGACTAAAACAGGGCATGTGCCGGCCATCGCGCGGATGTCGATAGTATCCTGGGATACATTGACAATACGCTGATCCTGCTTTTAAAGCCTTCGAATTCGGCGGACATAGGGTACATTTTTGCACTTCCGGCGATTTAAATTTACCAAGGGGACATTCTAAAATTTTAATTGAACAAGAAAATTAATTAAAAATACTGAAAAACAAACAAAACAAACGACAGCATTTTAGAACCAAAAAATAGACCTGGAGAAACGTCGATGTTTTTGAATATCGATCTTCAATATTTTTATACCCTTTGCAGGGTATAATTATATATAATTATAAATATAATATAATATAATATAATATAAATATAATTATAATTTACATTCCGTCATATGTATAACTGTATTGACTGAAACTACAATACCCTGCAAGGGTATAAAAACTATTATTAAAGCTTCAGCACCTCGTATGTACCGAAAAAAATCAGACAACAAGCATATTGCCATAGGAACGATCGGAAAAATGTTCCAAAAAAATTATAACTATGTCAGTTTTCAACATATTTGTTATTTGGCCAATTTTCATTATATCTATTTTCTGTTTCATGAAAATCGGACCACTATATCCTATAGCTGCCATAGGAACAATCAGGGAAATAAAATAATAAATCATAACTTCGCTGTTTCTCAATATATTTTAATCAATTTTTAGATTTGGCAACTAATTATTATTCTAGAATTTCGCTTTTAATTTTGTGATTTAAATCTGAAAGGGTATACAAACTTCGGTAAGTCGAAGTAAGCTTCCTTTCGTGACATATCCTAGACATATTTTTACCTAGACATGACCTTTTTCTTAGAATTAAAAGTTAGATTTTGTGAAAATCGGACTACAAAATATGCATATTACATTCATGACTTTTCGGAACTGAATTTGATACAGATCTGTATATTTAAAAATAAATATACTTACAAAAATAAAAAGATAAAAGATTACTAACCTGTACAAGTTTTATTTAAGTCATTCGGTTCAAAGCCAACTTTACAGCGACAACCGCCAGTTAGTATGGTCCATTTGCCATCGCCTTTGCAAAGGTAAGTTGGTGCCTCATAAGGTTCAGCATTTTCCACACAAGTTCCATTCTGCTTTTCAATTATCGTTATTTCCCTGCCTGTTGGTGTTTCATTGAAATGGGCAAAATTCTCAGTGACCGCAGGACAGGTTATATAATAAACTTTTACTGCCAGAACACTAATGCAGGCGCCCTGGTCGCGAAACGCAAAATAAACTCCTTTCTTATTTACAGCAATGCTCTTGACCTCCGTATTTATGTCGACATCAGAGTTCTGATTGAATCGACCCTCACCGGCTGCAATCCGGGCAATCAGTCTGTAACTATCAGTTTGCCAAGGTGGAGGCTCTCTGGTGGCCGCATCGAACTCGTAGAAAAGTAAACTGAACGTTTCTTTACATGACAAAGCATTTCCTATAAAAAGAAAGGGTTTTATGTATTGGCTTAAATTGTGGTAAATTACAATTATAACGAATATTATACATTCCAAACTGAATGACTATTTTTTTATTGTTTGTAAGATATAAGGAATCGTGCCAAAGGAGAGATTATACTTTGGTTAAAATTTAATTAAGAGGTACAAATAAATATAACCAATTTCTTAATCGTATCGTATAGATAATATCGATATCAGAAAAACAACATGATCGCTGATCTCTAATGGATTTCTATCGATAGTTCTGTTGAACGTGTTTGATCACTGATGATGATTCAAGATTCAAGTCATCATGAACAGGAAAAAGGGAGCGTAATACTAATGAATTATATCGATGTTGTAAGTATCGATGAGAATAATAGAAAAAGAAGAATGTAACCAAGGAAAATAAATTATTATATCAATTGGAGAGACGGTAACATAGCCCAATTTCCTTCTTTCTTAGCTGTAAATTTGAATTGGTAATTTGCTTACCTGGAAATAATGAGCAATCTCGTATGGTGAATTGTATTTCAATATATAGCCTGTTTGCTGGTCCACGATCAATAAAGGGCGACCACAGCCAGTTGTTCACATTGTGATAGGCGACATCGCAAACCACATAGCTTCGCCAGTTAATGCCCTTTACGAAGTCCGTAAACGATTCTTCAACCCACTAAAAATTTAGAATTTTACCATAAGATGAGTTTTTAGTTACTTTTAACAAATCTGTTTGTTAGAATATATTTTATTTATTTATTCGAAAACGGAATACCTTAACTGGCTACTACAAATTTAAGAATAAAATTAATTACTATTAGATGCTTCAAAATGTAATTTCAATATATTTTTTGCATGGTTGCATGGGATCGAAAGGCATTCTAGAATGGATTTTATTGATGAGAACTAAAGCCCTAACAACAGGCCCATTTAGTGCATAATTAGTTCTACAAGTATGAATAGCAAAGAGCTCACGGTTCATCAGACACCTACCAGGGACACAAAAATTGATGTGACTCAACAGGACAGGAGAATCAATTTTACAAGGAATCAAATCAAAGACAAACAAAATAGACGCTATGTGTTTTAATAATAGATCATCATAGGCCTAACGAAAATAAAAAATGTTTTATTTATCTTTTATCGTTTTTATGCAATAAAGATATAAAATAAAATAGTGATAAATGTTAAATAAATGTACTTACCCCTGGCGTCTGGGCCTGAGGACCATATGGATATCTCGTCCATTCCAAAGTGGCTTCTCTAGTCGTATCCAAAAGAACAACTATAAAACACATATATTTAAAATGCAAATAATAATAAATAGAATTACGTTTTTACGCACCTTGATCCGCCTGTGTCAATTGGAAATTAAATATTAATAAAATCACCCAACCAAGTCCTAATACTGTCATTCTAAGAACAGTTTTCCCGTGTGTTCGTGATGGAATAAGTCTTCCAGCATCCGCAGTCAGGACTATGCTAATGATTTGATTTTGTAAAAGGGAAGCCGGACGATTTCTTATGGAAGATACTTCAGTTGGGTGCTTTTTTCGGTAACGACAATGATCGTAGTTCATTTTATATGTATGTTTTTCCAAACGTATTCCAAAGATGCTTGTTCCCAGACTGGAACTTGCAGTAGTGGCTTTTAATAATACGTGCTCTTTATTTGTATTTCGTCAATTTGAAAGACCTTTGAGCATGATTATGCCAATTTTTGCGAAATATTGACAGCATCTCGCGATATTGTTAAGACTAAAGATAAAAAGAATTATTTAGTGTAAAATGTTGATATAAATTTAAGCATTCAAGAAATTTGCTTTTCCAAATTCTTCAGTCACGATTTTTTCTTACAAACACGGAAACCCTAATTTTTGTATTATTGTATATTATATTTTTTTTCTTACAAACACGCAAACCCTAATTTTTGTACTATTGTATATATATATATATGATATATAATCATTGCACGATGGATATTTTTAATTTAATTATTTAGTTATGTAAGGATTTTTTTATTATTGTATTTTGATTCTCGAATTTTGAGTGCACTCACGTTAGATATAAGTACATATATACATACATATGTATGTACATACATGCTTACTATAACGGAACAGGACGCTAGATCATTGATTGATTTCCTCAAGTATTTTTTTGGAATTTTGCTTTTTAAATTTTTGGCTAATTCCACTTTTAACTTTTAGCAAAAGGATGGTTTTTATGTATTATTGAATTTTGAACACCGTTTAAGTATACATACATACATGCATGCATACATACTGTATACAGTATACACACTTTTTCAGAGAATCGCCGCTTTTGAATTTGAAATAGTGGTTCGGTTAGACGGCTTTAGTAATTATTTTTCTTGTTTTTTAAAACTTTTAAGTAAATAAATAAGCAGGTTAATAGCGGCAATGCAACTAATTTTCGTTGCACATTTATTTACGCGTCCTTGTACTTCAATTTACAATGCACTTTCATCGGAGATCATATATATGAAAACGCTGAGTGAGTGAGTAAAAACGCGTACTATCGATAACATTAGTTTAGAATATGGTATCACTAATAAATTGAGATGCAAACAAAGGAGCAGTTAATAAGGGAAGGCAAACGTTATAATTGATTGATTTGAATATAAAAAACAAATTATTTTCAATTTATTATCAATATTCTAAGTGTTAATGCCACTATGAAACAGTTGAACCTTGAAACAGCACACCGAAGGTAAAGTACTTAAGCATAGTATACAGACAGTAAAAACCCGTCTTTAAGCATTGAGAGAGAGCGAGGGGCAAATAGTTGAAAACGCTGACGAACGTCAGCGGCCGTTTTAAAGGGCGGTAACCAGACACGAAAACAAATATACTAGAAAAGTGTGTGGCACTTTTTAGTATTTTCCGAGGGGGTACGAATAAGAATAACAAATTTAATAAATCAGGCTGTTCTAGCTTGCTAGGAGCTTGCTGCAGATTTACTAAATATAAAACAAACAAAAGATAATGATAATGAAAATCATTGATATATGTATTATTAATATTACATAGTAGACTAAGGTTTACAAAACTTAAATCTACTACAGAAGCCATGGCATCTGGGGCCTTCGGCTGTATTGTTTTCAGATTGGTTTTTACTTTGTCTACATACTATATAATAGGATTAAATGTAATTATTTGTATTAATCTAATTATTAGATCTGATAATATATATATTTAAATATTTAATAAGTCTAAAAATATTACTTGATTTTTTGGTGTTGGATGAGATATTGCAGAGATAGGTGTATTGTATTGAGTGAATAGGGGAAGTTTATTTTGGATAGGATAGGACATGAAATTAGAAGGTGAGAGTGAGAGTATTATTGATATAAAAACATGAAAAGAATACGTACATAGAAAGAATATTGCCCTTTAATTGATCTCCCAGTTATGGCTTCGCCCAAAACTTGGATCGCTTTTTATAAGGTTAAGAATCTTTCGTATCTAACATATTACGACAATAATTACTGTCATGGCAATAGTAGTTTTTATTTTCTTGTTCATTTTTTATTGACATTTTAAAAATATTGTAAACAAGCATGTATGCCCGCATCATTTGCAGGCCAAAAATGCCAAACAGATAGTAAAATCAGCGATCAGTCTTGAAAAGATAAACATTAGGTAGTCCACTCGGCAGAATCATAGTCCCTTGATATAAGTGCGAGTGAAATAGGTAATGTTAGAGTTGAATTGTAAGTGTGAGTGAAACGGCTACATTCAGTTCAGTTCGACCGCATGCACGCACTGAAATTAGGGGACCAAAACCCAAAGGACTAAGAGTGCCGAGTGGACTACCTTGTACGGTTGTGTCATGGTCTGGATACTATGGTTTACCGCACTCTTAAAGCTGTGAGAAAAATGGAGAGGCTATCAGTTTAAAACGTCTGTATGGTGACGCGAACTCAAAATACTAGAAAGTTGCATGGCGTTAGGAGATTATGGCAGGACGCTCTTTTAGTATATTCCGAGCGAAGTGCGAATAAAGATCAGTACCCAGGCAGTAAAAATCTGCATTTAAGCAGTGAGAGCGAGAGGCAAATAGTTGAGAACGGCCGTTTTAAAGGTCAGTATCCAGACATGAAAACAATATACTTGAAAAAGTGTATTTAGTATTTCCAGAAGGGGGTGCGAAAAAAATGTCTAATTTAATAAAACAGGTTGTTCTCGATTAATTCCCCCTCGCTCTGCCTTCTATAGTTCCGTAAAACCGTTAAATTTTCAAAAAAAAAAAAAAAAAAATAAATCACAGGAATTTGGTGCAGATTTACGAACTATAAAACAAAGTAAAGATAATGATAAGAATGTATATGATTGATATAAAAATATGTAAGCAATACGTCCATCTAAAAAATATCGCCCTTTAATTGATCTGTCTGTATGGGCTCACCCATTACTTGGATCGTTTCCTATCTTCCTCATTCAATACGGCAATGATTACTGCCATTGCAATATTCGTTTTTATTTTCCTGTTTATATTTCTTTCGACATTATTAAAATGTTGTAAAAAGGCAGATGTATATATCCGCATAATTTTCTATAATTTATATCAGTAATATTTTTAAAATGTCGAGAGAAAAATTAACAAGAAACTAAAAACTACTAGTGCTAGAGCAAGTGAGGAAGCGATCCAAGTAGTGGTCCCATACTTGCGGGACAGATTAGTTAAAGGGCGATAGTGTAAGTATCGTTTAAATATTTTTACATCAATAATATACATTCTAACCCTTATCTTTTATTTTTTTTATAATTCGTAAATCGGCAGTAAACTCCTGTGGTGTTTTTGAAAATTTAACGGATTAACGGAACTGTAGAAAGCTGATCGAGGGGAAAATGGTGGTGAACAGTCTGTTTTATTAAATTTGTCATTTTTTTCGCACCCCCCCTCGGGAAATACTAAATACACCTTTTCTAGTATATTGTTTTAATGTCCGGATACTGCCCTTTAAAATGACCGCTCACGAACAGACGTTCTCAATTATTTGCCTCTCGCTCTCTCTCACTGCTTTAAACGGGTTTTTACTGTAATAACATTTAGTAATAAAAAAATAAATGTAGGCTCGTAAATACATACTTAAAAAGTTTTTTATGTAAAAAATAAAATTGATAATCTTAAGACTATTAAAAAGACCATTAATATCTTGCTTAATGTGTCTGGTTTGCATTTCAGAAGCAATTTTGCCCGTTATGCCGAGAAACGAATTGTTTCGCATTTTGAAATCCGCTAGCTATCGATGGCACTATCACAAACGTGTGTGGTTGCTATCGATTGCGTTCAACTCTAATTGTGCTTCTATAAGTTTCGCATGCGCCTAAATGTAAATCAATAAATCAATATTGCACAAAAATATTTGTAGTTGTTATTGTCACTGTAGCATGTCTTTCATTTTCGAATAAATAAAATAAGAATTTTTAATGTGCACAAATGTTAAATATGTAACTGCAACAGACACTTCTGGCACATGCAAGTTGAATTTGTTTCCTTATTTTAAAAACTTTTTGTCGAATTACTAATCAGATAAAAGTACGTGCATATAAAAAAAATAAAATTCTTTTCGCAGTTTTCTATATAAAAAAATAATAAAATTGTATACATGTCAATGCATCTTGAAATAAAACGGAAATATTTTAATACAAACTATGAATGTTCGCGTCTTTTGTGAAAAAATTTGAGTTTTTGCGTTATGTCCTTAAATAATTCGACTGATTCCGGTGATGTATTGCTTTTGTTTATTTTACTCTATAAGTTTTTGTATTTTAGCGTTTTAGAACCACTCAAAATATGTAAGCATACATACATATGTACGTATATATGTATCTATACTACGTAAACATTTTATAGTATATACATATGTTAATAAGTACCTACATATTTGTGTTCTCGAGAGAATGTACGCGTTTCTAAGTAATAATCAGCTTAAAACTAACCTTTAACCGCAAACTTTGAGCCGTGACAGTTCGAATCAAAAACAAGTGTATTTTACTGATACAGATATATGTATAATTTATTTTTCATTTTTCAGTCAATATTGTTTGAAGTCTAAACTTTTCAGTTTCCTTCTGAAATCCTAAATCCAAAAACAACCGTAATTTTACAAATAATAAAAATGCCACTCTTTGGCAAGAAGGATTCCGGGAAGAAAGCCAAGGCAAGGGATATTAAGGAGTTGAACAAACAAGTGTCAATTGAAGAGAAATATAATCTCCATGGACTATTGGGGACGTAAGTAGCAGAATAGAAAATTTTTATTTATTGAGCTAAATCTATTTCGACGACAGCGGTGCCTTTTCAGAAGTACGTTTAGCCGAAAGTAAAGAGACACCAGGCGATCATTTTGCTGTTAAAATAATCGATAAGAAAGCATTAAAGGGCAAGGAGGAATCACTGGAAAATGAAATACGTGTGCTGAGGAGGTAAGGAATATATACATAACTTATAAAAATATGGTAATACCATAATGTGAGAATAACAGTTAGATTCAGGATTTAAGGTTTGAATATGACATTTTTATCGAAAATTTCTGAAATATTGGGTTATTGATTGCTATACATATTTTATGTTCCATACATATTGTTCTTCTGCTGCAATGAAATCTATCTATACTATTTTTAATATATTTAATTTTTAAGTTTATTTAAATTTTGTTTTTATATTGTTTATTTTTTTTTTGTCAAAACACTTTCCTGTTTGCTTTAATTTGCTTTCTTTTCATGTGTTTAGGTTCAGTGCAAATCATTTCGATGGCAAATGTCCAAATGGAAGGCGGTGAGTTCTATTTCCCCCGAGATCCTTTAATTTTGAGCTCAGACATATTGAGTTTATTTCAAAAGTAATACTAACGACTATATGCGACATGCATTAACATGTTTTTGAGGGTGAGGCGAAACTTACGTTCAGGAAAATTTCAGAACCTTTTGAAGATACTAGTTTTGTTTCCAATAATTCAAGAATATGTAAAAATAATTAAAATATACCTAAACAATTCTACCTTTTCAGATTAACTCATCCAAATATAGTACAACTGTTGGAAACATATGAGGACAAATCCAAGGTGTACCTCGTCATGGAGTTGTATGTGAATAATATTTCTGAAACTATTTTTATTTCATACCTCATATTTATAATTCCTTTTATCGTTCCTTTAATCGTTTTTTTTTTATTATTATTTTACAGAGTTACTGGCGGGGAACTTTTCGATCGGATCGTTGAAAAGGGATCATACACGGAAAAGGACGCTTCTCATCTGATCAGACAAATTTTAGAGGCTGTCGATTATATGCATGAACAAGGTGTCGTTCATCGTGACCTTAAGGTAAGGAACGCTAATTTTCTGAACATAATTTTAATTATTTTAGTAATGAACCAGTGTGAAGTGAAAAGAAATAAAACTAGTATTTTTGCGTTTTTTTTTTATTTAATTTTTTTCTTTCAAGTTTTTTGCTTATAAAATCAGGTTTGTCAATGTTAGTACTCCCTTTCCTTTCTGCAAAATTAAAAATAAATAAAGATAAAGATCTCATTCAATGAACATTTAAAAAAATAGTAAAGAATAATTATAATTTTTTCGTTTACAGCCAGAAAACTTGTTATACTACAGCGCTGAAGATGATAGCAAAATAATGATAAGCGATTTTGGATTATCCAAAATGGAGGACTCGGGCATTATGGCAACGGCATGTGGAACGCCCGGTTATGTTGCACCCGAGGTGCTAGCACAAAAGCCATATGGCAAAGCCGTCGATGTGTGGAGTATTGGGGTAATATCCTACATTCTATTATGTGGCTATCCACCGTTCTATGATGAAAACGATGCAAATTTATTCGCTCAGATTTTAAAAGGTATTTGGTATTGAAATATTATACATTATATAAATAATTATGATTTAATATATTTTTTAAGGGGAATTTGAATTTGATTCGCCGTATTGGGATGAAATCAGCGAGTCGGCCAAACATTTTATAAGAAACCTCATGTGTGTAACAGTAGAAAAGCGATATACATGTAAGCAAGCACTGGCTCATGCCTGGTAAGTAGTACTTGCATGTCTCGACATGTAAATTAAATAAGCAGGGAAAATAAATAATTATACGTTATAAAAACCTAGTAACATACTCTTATTACCTTTTAATTATTTTAGGATTTCTGGCAATGAGGCAAGTAGCAGAAATATTCATGGAACTGTCTCAGAGCAGCTGAAGAAAAACTTTGCAAAATCACGCTGGAAGGTGCATTGAAAATATTGTTATAATATTTATTTATATTTAAAAGTATTATCACTTATTTTCAGCAAGCTTATTATGCGGCCACAGTTATACGGCAAATGCAAAGGATGGCGCTCAGCAGCAATAATAGTAGTAGTGCAATTAGTGATTCCACTGGCAACACCTGTACCCATAAGAAAGACTCCTTGAATCCAACAGCAGCAGGAGCTGGAACAGCATCTGGAGAAGAAACTGGAAAAATCGCAGTTGCAACAGCACAAATTCTTTGTTTGGCTGAGGATCAGAGCGATGATCTGGCAGCGAACAATACAGTTTGAATATCAACAAAAATTATGTTACAATATTTACCGTTTTCCCAATTACAATTTTCTTGAATTTTAACACTTGTTCTAATCTCAAGTAAATATTCTCATTAAACAGCCAATTCTTTTAAATCTGGTATGAGAAACAAACTCTTAATATAAGTCAAAGAAACAAGAACGGAAGCTAACTTCGGCATGTCAAAGATTATATACCCTTGCAGAAAAGAAAAAGGAATAAGAATTATATTAAACATTTAAACATATCCTACAAATTCTTTTTTCACATTTATTATATAAATATTATATTTGTAGTTACTGTTTTACATCCACATTTTAGTTTACGTTTAAAGTTCGTGTTCAATGCAGGTATAATCATTGCAAACTTGTGACTAATACTCTGCAAGGGTATAAAAATACACTGTAAAGTTAATGCCTATAGCCGGCCGTATCCTTAAGAATATCACCATCCGTGTGATTGTAAATAACAGTAGTTTTCGTTTTGGGGTCTTTGATTGAGTGTTCTCAGTTGATTAAGGGGAATGTTAAAAAATAATACTTCGATATAGTATTATTTTTTTTTGCTGAGATATTTACAATTTTAAAAGATATCTACGAATACAACGTTGTAAAAAAACATTTTTATTTTAGCCTACTGTATTTTTTCTTTAAAATTCTTTTAAGATGATGGTGTTTCGATAATAATCGATTTTATGTGCAATAAATTTAATATTGGGCACTCACTCATCTAACTATATTGGAAAAAAGAATACTCGTAACTGGAAAAGAAAGCATATTAAATGTTTCTTAAAAATTATGAGCACTTATTAATTGTAAAAATATAACCATGGGATTGGGATATTATGTATGTATGATCTTAATCAAGATATTGTATGTCAGTTCAAACACATAATACATCGATCATAAAATAGTTCAATTTTGGATTACTAACAAAAGTACAAACACATTTTGAAATATTTCTGGTAAAGGTGGTAGACATGTAGTTTGCACTCGGTTTTATTATATTACATTTAAATCCCATCTACATTACTTCTACTACTTAATTTCCGAGTGAAACAGAGCAATCGTTCTGAATAAGTCTCGATAAAGCTGTGCTGCAGGATCGGACTTGCTATTTTTTTTTAATATTCTGTCATCGATATTTTCTTTTTAAAAATATCAAAAGATCGATAATTAAAAAAGTCGATGCTTCTTCAGTTCTGTCTTAAATGGATCGAACGAGTTCAAGCGATAAAGCGGCTTGGAAAATGCTCTTTCGCTTAGCTCCCACTCTGACATCTGGAATATCCTAATAAATGTTGTATGCAGCTTATAAGACCCATTCTCAACCCGCAGTTCGAAGGCGTCTCCGGGCAACATTACTAAAAGATACATACAAGTCATTTCCTAGTCGCTGATGTTAATTTAATTAGTAAGATGTCAGGTGTTTCTTTAACATTGTGTGAGTGTTGTCACTTTTAGTTGATTTTTTTCTTATTTCGCTTTTTTGCTTTTTTGTCGGAACTCCCAACTTTCTTTTTCATGATGCAAACTCGACAGAACCAATCATCGTTGTCCTTGGGAGCTATGGTTATACCCACACAGATCCTAAAATATATATATTTTATAATAATAGAAGATATTTTTGAATTATTTGATAAATACCAATGATACCAAGCATCGCAGCCATCGCAACCAATCATGGCAGAACCGTCATCGACTTTGCCGCATGCAGGACAAATCCAAATTCGATTGCCTTCGGCATCCACATAGGACGAAGGACGATGATGATTCTTAATTTCCACAACTTGTGAGGGATTTTCTGCAGGACTATTGGATATAGAAGTTCTTCCAGCTGTTCCTGCTGCCTCGTTTATTGATGGAAAATGGTTTATATTTTGTTTTGGTGTGGTCGTTGTCATCAGCATTAATTGTTGTGGCAATAGGACGGAGCTGGCGGAAAGTGTGGCTGAGGTATGGGTATGAGAGCTATTATTAGAGATCGACGCCATCCAACCGGATGTTGATGCTATTGGTGGATGTAAACTCTTCGCATTCGTCCCACCAGGTACCAGCGAAGGTATCTGCCCAGACGTAGGATTAACAGGAGAATTGTTTGCTAAGATAGGAGCGTTTGCCGTTGCTGTGAGTGAATCAGCTGAAAATTAAGAACAATTTTAGATATATTATTATTTAATTCGCTAATATGTGAAATAATACATTGTTTCGTTTTCGGTGGACCAGTGACCAATGGAGAGAAGCGCGCTAGCTCCGGCGAGTGATCTCTTTCCCGTTGGATAGTCGAAGGTGTTTCTTTGTCCATGGTTTCACCAGGAGGAAGTGCCAAAGGCGTGGATTTCCCACATAATTTCAGCGTTAATTTTGGTATCTGTGTTGGAGAAGGAGTCGAAGTTGGAGTCGGAGTCGAGTTTGGGGAAATTGTAGTTGCAGGTATTGCGCCCAGAATTAAGTTTTGTGGTTTGGCGGTGCCACGTTCCACGATGTTGTTGGTTAAAGGCAAACCCTCATCTCCGTCATCATCGGGTATATGGATTATGGATGTTGTCTATAATATATAGTGTTATACGATCAGCTTGTTTCGACTTTTAAAATCTAAACCATTTGTAAACACATTTGAAGTTGTAAAACAAAATAAAAAGTAGCTTAAACGTACAAAGAATTACAAAAAAGTACAAACCTGTTGCTTATCTTTCTTTTTTTTTTGCTTTTTCTTGTCAATCTTATCAGATATGGTGGTTATACACCCGTCTAAAATAAGATCCTTTTCCTTTGCTTTTTCCTTCTTGTCCTTTTTCTTCTTCACCTTGCCCTCTTTTATTTTCTTTAGTTTCTTATGATGCTTGCGCTGCTTGAGATCTGTTGAAGATACAACTCCTGTTGGTGTTATTGTAATATCTTCGTATGGGGGAAACTTGGGCAAAAACGATTGCTGATCATTGTTGGTATAATGCTGAGCTGTCAAGCTATTCGAGGGCACCTTTTGCAAGGAATATGCAGAGCCGCAATCCACGCGTGATAAAGGTATAAGATCTGCTCCACCTGCCAAACTGAACTTGTCGCCACCGCCCATAAAAGTGGGCAATTGGAATCGCGGCGAAAATGGTGATGTGGTGGAAATGGAAGATGTGGAGCTGGAGGATGGAGCAGCACTGCTAATAAGGCTCAATTTCACAGGACTCTTGAAATTTTTAACTTCAGGCATAGGCATTATATTTCTTAATTCCAACTGAGACTTATCTTCAAATGATTGCGGGGATTCTGGCTTTCTTCTTCCTTTTTCTGTAGCTTCATCGGAGTCTTCATCTGAGACTTCAATGGGGTCGCCCAGATTGCCAGTAGCTTTGCCTTTCTGCATAGTCGGCGCATGTGAATTGTCCACATTTGTAGGCAAACAAGCTACCTCGCCACCTTTTGTGTAAAAGTAAAAACATGTTTTTATTGACTAAATTTTGAGGACCTACGTTTTAAAATTATATGTACTACGTGCTGTAAATAACTGTGAACAGTAGGATATGGAGAAACAGATTGTTTTTTAATATCGACCTTTTGATATTTTTAAGACAAAAAAAAACAGCAATATATTATTCAATTTTTAAGTTTTTTTGTAAAATTCTTTCTAAAAATATTTTGTTTGAAATTAAAACTGACAAGAAAGAGCTAACTTTGGCTCACAGAAGTTTATATACCGTTGCAGAATAAAAAAAAAATTAATACCGAAATTCTGTAATAATTATTAGTTGCCAAATCTCAAACTTGATGAAAATAGTTATGTTTATGTATATTATGTTTTTTTTTTCCTGAAAGTTCCTATGGCAGCTATAGGATATAGTTGGCCGATTTTCATGATATTTATACTGAAATTCTGAAATAATAGAAGATGGCCAAATTTCATTTTTTAATTTTTTCTTTTATTTTCCTGATTGTTCCTATGGAAGCTATAGGATATAGTCGACCGATTTTTATGAAATTAAAACCGAAATTCAGGCCTTAAAAAACCGGTTAAATCTCAACTTTGATAAAAAAAGTGATCAAAACTGACAAAGAGAAAATTTTTTTTCTAAAAATTTTCCGATTGTTCCTATGGCAGCTATATGATATAGTCGTCCGATCCGGCTCGTTCCGACATATGTAGGAGTGAGAGTATATAGAAGACTAACTGCAAAGTTTCATTCAGATAGCTTTAAAACTGAGGGAATAGTTTGCGTAGAAACGGACAGACGGACATGGCTAGATCGACTCGGATGTTGATCCTAATCAAGAATATATATACTTTATAGGGTCGGAGATGTCTCCTTTACTGCGTTGCAAACTTCTGACTAAAATTATAATACCCTGCAAGGGTATTATAAAATTAACACAAAGGCTTGCCGAAGTTTGAATTGAATTCTAAAATAGCAAACTAAATTTTAGAATAATAAGAAACGAAATGAAAATATGTTAAAGAACAGCAAAGTTATTTTTTCTATTATTTTCCTTTTGTTCCAATGGCAGCTATAAGATATACATACATAGGTGAGTTTCACAAAATGTTTTTTCTTTAATTAAAAAAAAAACAGCGATTTATCGATACTTCCTCCACTCTAGTACACAGAGAAAATTATGGAATTACTAAAATAGTCTCATTGTAAAATTATGTGGAATTAGTCACAAATTTTAGTGTATTTTATTATCTTCATAAATAAATTATTTTGTTGTGTTTTAATAACTTACTTTCGGTTAATTTGATAACGTCGGGTGGAATTAAAGGTGCAACATTGCAGTAGTTTCGATTTTCGGATGACGTCCGCCGAAACAAATTTAATTGATCAGAGTTTAAAGCTGTAAAGGTTTTTTTTATATAATATAATTGACTTTTGATTCTTGATTTCTACATACGATCATCATCTTTGACAGCAACAGAAGAACCATCTGGTGCTCCCGAGAAGGGAAAAAATGGAGGCATTCCCATCTTGTTGTTGCTACCCCCACCAAATCCAACCAGACCAGATACTACACCAGGAAAAAGACCAGGTGGTGGCCCCGTGGGTATCAAACCAGGTTGCGGTGGAAAATGTAGGAGAGGCATTGCCACAATGCCTGATCCTGCTCCACCTTGATGGGCGGAGTATAAGGGTGTAGCAGTTGCCGAGACAAACTGATCATGAACGACTTTTATATTGGTTTTGTCGGTTAAGTTTGGGGTTTCATATTTTAATTTACTTTTTCTCCGTTCCTTCTTTTCTTTTATTAACGAGTTTTTGGAAATTGAATTCACTGTTTTATCTGAGAAATTGCTTAAGTTAAGTGGTTGCTCAGTGGATGTGTTTGTTAAATTAAATAAATTGGGAATGGGAAAGTTAATTAAAGATTGAGAAGCTGCGAGATTTGTTGGTTTTATTTGATTTTTTCCACCCGGTTTGCGACCCCTTTTTTTGGGCTTAGCCAATATGTCGATGGAGTTATTTTCAGACGATCCTTCCTCCATTATATTACAATTTCTTATTGTTGTCCCGGGATTTAGAGATATTAAAGGTAAAGGCGAAGGTGTGGGTGCATTTGTTGGAGTTATTGTTGTACCAGAAGGTAAGCTTATTATTGGGGGATTTCCTGTTATTATGGGTTTACCAAATGAATTATTAGATGTTATAACCGTTCTTTGCTTGGTTATTTTCTTAAATATATCTAATTTATTACGTTCGGGCTCGTATGTCTTTTTTACTTCTGCAAAAATAGGCCCTGAACCCGGATCAGCCTCATTTTGATTACCAGACACAGCAACGGATATCAACTCAGTGGAACTTTGAACGATTTCTGGATTTTCTGTATTGAAACTTGAAACTGTTTCAATTGTATTTTTAGGGCTTTCAACATAATTCGGACTTTTAGCTTCAATTGTTAAACCTTTTAATTGCTTTTGCCTTTGCTTAGCATGTTTTCTCATTAGCTTTTCGAGTTGTTGTGCTTTACTACCATCGCTTGACTTTTTGGACTTCTTCAAATTTAACATTTGACTTTCATTGCTTTGATTCTTTGCCAATTTTTGATATAACTTCATGGCTTTTCTTTGGGCTTTGTCTTGGGTTTTTGATTCGATTTTATCGCGACTTGAGTCATCTTTCTGTTTTTTACTCTTCTTAGTTGGTGCTTTGGGCGCCGGTAAAGTAGTGTTATTAAATAATGAATGTTCAGAGCTGGCATTGGTTGTGGTTATTGTTGCAGTTAATTTCTTGTCATTATCACATTCTAGATCTGGCTTTATCTTTCTGGCTGACGATGTATCTAAATTGGGGGAACAGAGGGCCACCGGTGAGGGAATTATCGATGCTATGGGCGGTGCATCTAGACCTTTGTATTTCTCTATTGAAAATAGGAATAATAAAACTTTAAATATTTATAATAAGATAAAATCTCTTACCAATAACGTCCGGTACAGCGGCTTCTGGTAGCTTTCCCTCAATAGCTGGACTGATAAATCCCCCCGTTGTCATCACCACACTGCTCAGTTCCCACATGGAAGAACGATTTTGATCCGAGTCAATATTATTATTATTATTATTATTATTACTTGATGAAGAAAAATGCAACATTGCGGGGTTCGGAGACTGGGATTCTAGATTAGAGCAGCCAAGCTTATCAACAATTTCCGCATCTAGTTTCTGTGTAAATTCTGCCTTTTCCATCTCCCTGCATTCAGTTTCCTGCATCGGTGGCAAATATTCAAAGATGTGTATGGGTCGCGTTAGTGTTTCGGCACTGCCCGGCTTCAAAAAGTTCATATTCGATGTCCTTTTAATAGGAAACTGCGGTATATCGCGTGTGAAACCGACAGGCTCTACATTACCAATATAATTCAATAGCTCTTGTACATTAATATTAAGATTTTTTAAACTCAGACGAGCATCCTTAACGCTTGGCTCGAGACGATTAGCTAACGTAAAAAGTTTAAATTTAAGTAAGAAAGTGCGTAGCTTTAAAAATCTGTTGAAACCCACCATGTTCCATGTGCCCATGGAGGTCACGGGCAAACTCATGCATAAACCTTTGCATAACATCTTGTAATAGCTCCAAGGGTGCACTTAGAGTGCTGCTATAGCCTATAGTTTCAGTAATCTGAGCAATCACAATTCGACAAAGATCTGATGAATATTTATCTGCCATTTTGACATATTCTTCGCGAAACTACTTTCTTTATTATTTGACAAACTAAAGATGCAAGTCCCCCGATGTGAATTTGTTATCAATGTTTTGATATGTAATGTCTCATTTACACTCTCTCGGTACAACAAAGGTTGACTACACAAACAGCTAAAACCAATGTCATTGTGTAAATATTATATTATTACTTAAACCGATGCGCATAGAATTAGGGGTGACATCGATTACATTTTTCTGAAAAATAAACATACGATACAAACATAATCATAAAGACTAACACGTCAAAGAGCAAGAGAGTATATCAAAACTGCTCTGTGGCATAGTTTCATCAGTCATATTTAAAAAATGTCGAAAGAAAAATGAACAAGAAAAAAAAAACTATAATAAAAACGGACTTACGGAACTGGGTGTTCGCACCCCACTCAGAAAAAACTAAAACAGAGCTCTCGCATAATTTTCTAATATTCACACTTTTGTTGTATAAGCATAGTCTCCAGACAGTCAAAAACCATCTTTAAAAGTGTGTGGAACTCTTTAGTATTTTCTGAACGGGACGCGAAAAGGAATGGCAAATTTAATAAAACAGGCTATTTTCGACCCTCGATTGCCCCTCTGCCTACCTTCTTCAGCTCCGTAAATCCGTTAAATTTTCAATAAACATCACAGGGTTTGCTGTAAATTATTGATATATTATTTTTGTATTACACTAAGACTAAGGTTTATAAAACTTAAATCTACTACAAAAGCCATGTCGTCTGGGGCCTTGGGCTGTATTGCTTACAGTTTGTTTTTACTTTGTTTACATACAATTTAATAGGATTGAATTTAATAATTTGTATTAATCTAATTTTTAGATCTGATAACATATATTAAATTGTTTAATAAGCTTTAAAATATTACTTATATTGTCTGGTGTTGGATAAGATAATGCAGAGACAGGTGTATGCCGAGGGAAGAATGGAAGTTTATTTTGTATTATGATAGGACATGAAATATGTAAACAATACATACATAGGAAGAATATAGCCCTTTATTTGATTTTGCAGGTATGGGCTGACCCAACACTTGGATCGCTTCTTATTTGGTTGAGAATCTTCCTTATCTATTACGACAATAATTACTGCCATGGCAGTAGTAGTTTTAATTTGCTTCTTAATTTTTTATCGACATTTCTAAAATATTGTAAACAAGCATGAATGCCCTCATCATTTGCCCGCCAAAAATGCCAAAAGGATAGTAAAACCAGCGGTCACTCTTGAAAAGATAAAACCGAATCGTTTTACTGTCTGGATACAATTCTACCCGTTCTCAACTATTTGCTTCTCGCTCTTTCTAAATGTTTAAAAACTGTTTTTTTATTCTTTGGATACTGTGCTTTAGAAAAATAAATTGAAGGGCTTTTACAGGAATTTAAAATGTCGATAGAAAATAAAGAAAATAAAAACTACTATTGTCATGGCAGTAATTTAGAAGCGATCCAAGATATTCGTCCGATGTACGCATTGTTTACATAATTTTATATCTATAATATACATTCTTACCATATATCTTTTGTTTTTTTATAGTTCGTAAATCTGTTTTTGAAAATTTAACGGATTTACGGAACTGTAGAAATCTAAGCGAGGGGGAAACAGTCGATAACAGTCTGTTTTTTTTTTTTAATTTGCCATTCTACCTAGTCGGACTTCGCTTCATGATGTGAGCTGCTCATAATGAAAAGCTGCCACCAGCGCGTATGGGATTTTATGTTTATTTTCCCTTTCGGGATATTTTTTGAACAAGCAGTAACTAAGCAGTTACCAAGCAATTAACAAGCAGTTAACAAGCAGCGCGCTGTTGAAATAGCAATATGCATCTATCTGCATATCGGCGTTGCACATTTAATTGGCAACGTAGCGCGGTGTGTAAGCGGCTGGACTGAGAACCGCAGAGACCCGGGTTCGAACCCCAGTCCAGCCGAAAATTTTTTCTTTTTTTTTCATTTGATTTTCCCCCATGAACGTTGCACGTGAATTTCACAGCGAGACGAGCAGCGACGTCGGCATCATGAATTACCCCGGCCGCCCATGTATAAAAGCGAATGTGAACTTTACATGGACGGTAGGGTACAACCTCATGAGCTTTTTGGTTGGAAAACCATGTCGACTTCCTACAGAAAAGTCCGACTGGGTATTTCGCACCCCCCTCGGGAAACACGCTTTGCTAGTATATTGTTTATATTTCTGGATATGTCGGCGGCTCACGAATAACCGTTTTCAACTAATTGCCTCTCGTTCTCTCTCACTGCTTAAAGACGGTTTTTTACTGTCTGGATGCTATGCTTTAACTGAAATGATTTTTTTCGGTGTTAATAATAAAATTTGTATGCCCAAGAAAGTTGGAAAAATAAATTTACGGGCTTCCACATCCATGAAAACGGGCGTACTTCAACGATGACAGAAATGAATAACATTTGTTATGTTATACCTTTTAAAATCGGTGTGACCCAAGTCCCATAACAAAGACACATATAACTGTCTCTTTCTAGGTTCTAATGAAAGCATAGTATCCAGACAGTTAAAACCCGTCTTTAATCAGGGAGAGAGAGCGAGAGGCAAATAGTTTAAAACGGTTGTTCGTTAGCGGCCGTTTTAAAGATCGGTAACCTGACACGAAAACAAATATACTAGAAAAGTGTGTGGCACTCTTTAGTATTTTCCGAGCGGGCTGCGCAAATGAATGCAAATTTAATAAGACAGGCTGTTCTCGACCCTCGATTGCCCTCGATACTATGCTGAAGTCTCTAATGAATAAAAACTGCTTTTCTGCATCATAGCGCCATAAGTAATGAAAACTACATTACTGTATAACTTTATCATGGAATTTTTTTAGTGAATCTAAGTACATAGCTTTACCGACATATGTAAATGATCTCAATGATTGCACAACTGTGTATATCTTGTGATTTATTTCAATTAATATATGTACATATGTATTTATGTGAGAGACTACTTTGTGAAATATTTATATTTAATCTATAAATAAAGAAAAGTTTATATTATACGTTGTCGTCTTAATACACGTTACCGAAAGATTATTAGCATTATAAAGTCAAATACATGTTAAAATACTTCCATAGATAGGATTCCTCAATGCATTTGTTGGTATTCAATGAAATTATAAAATTAAGTAATTTTACGTAATTTGTGGGACGCGGAACAGTTATAAATTATTAATAGAATTAGAAACATTATAAAGCAGTACATATAAAATAAAAACCAAGTAAAGTAAAGAAATGAACAAATAAAATTATAAATAATTTGAAAGCATTCATAAAGCATCTATGTAATATTAAAAAAAATTTAATTAATTTTAAAATGTTAGAATTCATTGTATTTTTGTTTTGACTTATGGTAAACCGTGTTGACTGCGTTCTTATTTTTTAAATAAATGGATCATAGCATAGATATTCGACTTTTTTTTTGTAGTTTATCACTACCATATTTTTCCTTTTAAAATGTTCTATTGCAGTAACAAAGCAGCGCAGAACCAACAAATGCAGTTAGAAAAGATCTATCCGCTCGCTGAACTATACGATATTGAGAATTTTAAAAACACAAAACAAATCAATGTAGAACTTAAAAATAATATTAATCAAAAATACTCAATGGATGAAACTAGTATTGATAAAGCAAAGCTGTATTTTGTACAAAGTGGAATATTAGGAACAAATAACTTTAATGAGTCGTGTGACTTGATAAGAAAAACATCAACTATTCATGTTGATACGTGTCTAAGAAATCAGGTGAGTATAATTAATAAAATTATTTTATATTTATATTTTGTAAACATTTGTAGATCCGGAAGACGTCATTATGTCTACGTTCAAGAGTAGTTAGCGAACGAAAGAACAGTAGTGATGTTTCCCTTATTAATCTCCAAGCTGAGATCAATTTAATGAGAGGTACCTTAGACCAAGGAGAGATCAAAATTATAACTCTACGTGCTGAAATTGGCAAGCTAAAGGTGGGAAATAGTAATACAATAAGAAATTAAGTTAAGTTTGTTAAAAATATACCTTTTACTATTATAAATTATTCTGTAAAAATAATAAAGAAAACCAACACAAATTTTATATCCTTGCAGGGTATTAGGAGAGAAGGAGATATTTCCGACCCTATAAAATATATATATTCGTGATCAGGATAAACAGCCGAGTCGATCTAGCCATGTCCGTCCGCCAGTCCGTCTGCCCGTATGTCCGATTTTACGCGAACTGGTCCCTCAGTTTTAAAGCTATCTGAATGAAACTGCAGTTAGTCTTCTATATACTCTCACTCCTACATATGTCGGAACGAGCCAGATCGGACGACTATATAATATAGCTGCCTCAGTTTTGAAGCTATGTGAATGAAACTTTGTATTTAGTTTATATATGTATACTCTCACTTGTACATATGTATGTCGGAACGGGCCGGACCGACTACATCATATAGCTGTCATTGGAACGATCGAAAAATTAAAAAAAGAAAATCATAATTATGTCATATTTTATCAAATTTAGATTTGCCAACTTATTTTTATTTCAAAATTTCGGTTTTTATTTAATTCTGCAAGGGTATGCAATCTTCGGTGAGCCGGAGTTAGCTTCCTTTCTTGTTATTGTTATTATTGACACACGGTTAATTTTTTATTTATATTTTTCAGCGATTACTGCAAAAGATAATGCATGTTCAGATTGAAGATTGTAGTAATCACACAGAAGAAACCTTAATAATTCAAAATCCAATGCCTAGTCTATGTTTATTTTGTCAACCGAAATATTCATAGCATAGGCATGAAATGATCGTATCGTATAGACAATATAAATTATAGTAATACAACAACTAATGAATGAAAACTTCGGTTAGTATGTATAGCCTTGCCATAATTAAAACAAACCTAAAAAGAAATATTGTATAAAACATTTATTCAAATGCTACTGCCGCAATACATATGTATGTATGTATGTTAAAAAACGGCAATTATATTTTTAAATATTCATATGTACTTAGTAATAAGTAATTAATAAAGGTCGGTCGCACTAAAAAATTTAAATAGAAGAAATTAATAATTATTAATAAAAATTTGTATTATAAGAGAAATTTTAACTATTAATATATATGTTCTAAATTACAAAAAATATATTTTAGTTCGAATAAATAAAGCACTCAAAATTTAAAAGAATGAAATTACCCAATTTTTGTTATTATTTTTTAATATTAATATAATAGCCAGTTAAGGTAATCCGTTGGCGAATAAATGAATAAATAAAATAAAATAAAAAATATTTTTTTATAAGAGAATCTTTTATATGGGATTAATTTTGATTACACTATTACTAAGATTGAAATTATTTATCAAATGTTAATTAATTTATTATATGTTATATATGGGAAAAGGTAAAGCAATTAACATATATATAAATGTTGATCGAAAAATATCCATTTTTATAAAGCTTTTTCTTCGACTAAAGATAGCTTTTTCCATTCTTGTTTATGTTATACACACACAGAAATAGTGTATATTTATCTATCAGTATGTATATAAATGTATGTATATATCAGATGCCGAGAGACGGAGCAGAAATATTTTTGGTTATAAGGGAAAGCTCGTTGAAAATGTTAGAAATTTTCCCGTGAACAATTTTTCGGTTGCTTTAATAAAAAGTTGTGCTTCTTATATATTTTTTTAAATAAAATTCAGTAAATATCGAATAGAATTGGATTGGATTGGAGACGATTATAACTTAATTTAAATTAAATTTACATTAAAATGTAGTCTTCGAAAACATTTGAAGTAATAACGGATGTGAAATGTATTTAAAGTTAGTACTTAAATGCTCCAAAATATTTATACGGTTCTTTAAAAATAGATGTCACAATTATATAGACTTATCTATGTATATATTTTAAATTTGTATATACATATATAAAGCAATAATATTATGATATATATTATTATAAATACATAGTGCCCTATATTTATATGTAGATTAGCAGATCTATTAAATATAAACAATTGATGGTGTATTCATTGAAATATTTTCATCGTTATTTTTGAAAACGAGTGAATATGAATAGAAAGATGGAACAAAATTATACGTTTACTGTGATTTTATTGTACAATTAAATAACGCGAATTTAGCCTGAAAAAGTTAAAAAATAACTGAAGACACTATGCATTTACAAGAGAATCTCAGGTACGTAAACTTTTAGGGATAGCTTAGATAAATAAAGTCTATAGGATAAATAATGTCACAACTATTCCGTAAGTGTTGAATATTCGATTCTCAGATACAATCGAATATGTCCTTCTTATGAACAGCGCATGAGCTGTACGTTTCTTGGAAAATTGGAAAAGTATAAGTTATATTCTATGTCAGCTGCTTGCTCTTCAGTTTAATTGAGAAAAAGTAGCATATCCATACTAAGTTTTCTAATTTCCGTAAACATTTTTAACTATGTAATTATTTAAAATAGAAAGTATTTATATTCAGTGTAGTCAAACCAACAAGGTGACAAAATCGTCCTCCAGGTTATAGTATTGATTCCGCCCATTAAACGGGTTCTCTGCATCTTTCCAACCGAATTGTTGAAAGAGTAGGTATGTATTTAAAAATAAGTACTTCCTACCTTTAATTGTCTCTGAATATTTATCCTTTTGTCTCTGAATATTGATAACTCTTAACTGTTCAACATTTACGATCTAAATAACGTGAAAAAAGCTTACTAGCTTAATATTTTACATACAAGTCCCTTGTAACATAGGTTTAAAACAGTATAACTGTATGGGGTTGTTTTTTTTGTACGATTAAGGGTAAATAACAAGATAAGTACTACGTTACTATGGTTGGCTGCCAGAACCTAGTTTCTAGTTCTAGTTTAGTCTAGTTTATGTACAAAAGGTTGACATTTATTGCTAAGAATTACTACATTAGTAAAAATATGATAATATTAATGATACGATTTTATATATCATAAAACATTTGTTTTCAAAATATATTTGTAACAAACAAATTAAGATTACATTTACTAAATAAGAAAGAACACCTAACGTCGGCGCGTCAAAATTTGTATACTCTAGTAGCTACATAAAAATAAATAATAGTTAGGAAGAATGTTGCCAAGTTATGACCTTTCGTAGAAGCTAGATTTCGTAAAAAATAAGCTAAATGTAAAAAAAAATATAAATGCTGGAAAACAACCGAGAATTATTATTATTATTTTCCTTAATAATTAATTATTAAGAAAACGAAAATTATAACAGATATTCTTTGATATCCATTTCCTTCACTCCCATTGAAACTATCAAGTATAAATTTAGTGATTTCTTTTATACGCTTATATGTATGTATGTGTATACATATACCAATTGGAAATGGTGTGAGAGAGAGGGAGGACGGGGTAATGTTAAATCGAAGCTAAACAGATACTTTTCATACCCATGTAAGGTATTATAATATGAAGGAGACATTTCAGTCTCTGTAAAGTATGTATATTCTTGATCAGGATTCGAGTCGATCTAACCATGTCCGTCTGCAGGTCTGTCCGTCCGTCTGTCTGTTTCTACGCAAACTAGTCCCTCAGTTTTAAACATATTTTCATTAAAGTTCAAATTTAGCCGTTTTAATATTCCTGAATTTCGGTTTTAATTTCATGAAAATCGTTCGACTATATCCTATAGCTTCTATCAGGAACAATTAGGAAAATAAAAGAAAACCCCATAACTTTGTCAGTTTTCAACACATTTTCATCAAATTTGAGATTAAACCGTTTTTTATTATTCTTGAATTTCGGTTTTAATTTCATGAAAATCTGACTTTTATAACCTATAGCTTATATAGGAACAATCAGGAAACTAACTGAAAAAAAACATAACTTTGCTGTTTTCCAACATATGTTTCTTAAATTTGGAATATGACCAGTTTTTATTATTTCAGAATTTTGTTCTTATTTTTTTTTTTATATTTGTAATCTGCAAGGGTATCTATATACGGTAAGCAGAAGTTAGCTTCCTTTCTTGTTAAGAACTCTTTGTGGCGAAGCGGCTAAAGATTGTAATGCCATATAATATTACATCATTTGAGGAATTTAAAAAAAAAAAATGTTCTATGCAAAAAATGTACAGGTACAGGAGGTGAGTCCCCCCAAAATTAGTTTCAATTGTACATTCTAACTGTCCATAGACATCAGACAAAAAATATATTGCCAGAATATACTAGGTGAATAATAAAATAGCCTATTTTGAAAGCTATAAACTAGTTGCAAGTTCATACGCCTAAAGTAAGCTAAACGGCAGTACTGGTTAGGAAATAGTCAAGCTGCAAAACAATTAAGAAGTAGGGTAGAAGGGTTTTATAACTTTGTTTTATATATTTGTTAAGCTTGCACGCAGATCAAGTTTGCTTCAAATTATTACCACGCCCAATTCCGCCCCCGGCATATCATCAAAATGCGTAGTTTTAATGCTATAATTTTGGAATGTACATTAAGAACTATAGTCTGTGTGATTCCTGAATATTTGGTTGCAATCAGATAAAAATGTTCGAAGTTATTAAAGAAATAATTTTGTATGGCCACAAACGGCTGCTGCAGCATACTTCTTTTGGTTGACCAACTAGACCAACTAAATATTCTTCCCAGTTCTTGATTGTGATCGGAAAATACTCTTATAAGATATTCGAGAAGCAATTATTTACTGCAATAATAACGCGTTTTTACACACATAGATACACGTGTGTGAATTTTTGTATGCATGTGATTATATTACACTTACATTTTCATTTGTCCGTTATGTTCAAAAATCTATTAACTATTTACTATGGGTAGCGGGTATCTCACAGTCGAGCTCTGTAGTTTTCGACTGCAGCTTTCTTACTTGTTTTATAATATCCTGTTATCCTTGTCAGCCTATAAAATAAGAAAATAAAACCGCCCAGTGCGTATGTATATAGATTTTTATATATATGCATATTTGTTTTTAATAACTAAAAATCTTGCATTCCTTTTTCAGTAACGATAAAAATGCTTCTGCGCCTCATGATGGTGCAATACCGACATGCAACCAGGAGCACTATATAGACTCTAGAAGGGATTTTCAACAAAAACTATTGAGATTTCATCCACCGCCTCCCTCAAAACCACCGCCGCCCGCGGTTTTGGGCGCTGCCATCCTGCAGTCTCGCCTCCTAAAGCAGATAGAGCACAAGGGAGATCCAACACCTGCAGCTGTGGAGGACACTAACAGATATAGAGAAGAGGCAACAATTGAAGAGCATCGCTATCCAAATGCCTTGCAACGATCGGCCACATTGCCGGCGAAACACAATCGTTTAGGATTGCGCAGTCGCGTCACCTTCAAAGTGCCATCTTCACCAGTACAGTCTGGAGTTCCACTTCCAATTCCTGATCCAAACCCTGATCCCGAAAAGATAACCAAGATCGTCGTAGGAGCCAAGGAAAAGGAATACAACAAGATGACTTCGGAAGATCTTCTGCAGCCGGGCCATGTGGTGAAAGAGCGTTGGAAGGTAAGGATATTTTCATGTACAATTATTTCATATACAATTAAGTAATAACGTTGTTTACAAATTCCCAAAGAAACTATACGTTGTCTTATTATAAAACCTTAATTAATTTAATCTTAATTTTTTTATTGTACCTTTCCAGGTCGTTCGAAAAATTGGCGGCGGCGGCTTCGGTGAAATCTACGAAGGCCAAGATCTTATTACTCGAGAGCAAGTTGCTCTTAAAGTAGAGTCTGCGCGTCAGCCCAAGCAGGTACTTAAAATGGAGGTGGCCGTTCTTAAAAAGTTGCAGGGCAAAGAGCACGTTTGCCGGTTTATCGGCTGCGGCCGCAACGATCGTTTCAATTACGTGGTAATGCAGTTGCAAGGCAAGAATCTAGCCGAGCTTCGACGCGCACAGCCGCGCGGTGCATTTTCGCTTAGTACAACTCTTAGGTTAGGCTTACAAATATTAAAGGCCATTGAATCAATACATTCGGTTGGATTTCTCCATCGTGATATAAAGCCGGTAAGTCCCTCTTCCTTTTCAAATATAAATATCAATTAAGAATGTTTTGAAGCAAATCTCAAGCTACATAGATACTTGAGCCGTTGATGTTTCTGCATTGAAAATTTTTAATTAAAATTATTATATCCCCTTTAAGGATAAAGAGTATTTCGAAGATCCTTCGGTCTATTTATTAATTCTCAAATAATTCCACAAATACACAATAAAACATGATTATATTTATATCTATATTTTCCACACATTTACTTATTTTAGAGCAATTTTTCTGTTGGTCGATTGCCTTATAATTGTCGACGCGTGTATATGTTGGACTTTGGATTAGCGCGACAATATACAACGGGTACGGGCGAGGTTCGGTGCCCCAGAGCTGCCGCTGGCTTTCGTGGCACAGTTCGATATGCTTCCATTAATGCCCATCGGAATAGGGAAATGGGACGACACGATGATCTATGGTCCCTATTTTATATGCTCGTTGAGTTCGTAAATGGTCAGTTGCCTTGGCGTAAAATTAAAGACAAGGAACAAGTGGGCTTAACGAAAGAGAAATATGATCATAGAATATTGCTAAAGCATCTACCGTCGGATCTAAAGCAATTCCTAGAGCATATTCAGTCACTAACCTATGCCGATCGACCAGATTATGCGGTAAGCTTAATATAGTTTTTGTATATCATTAATTTACAAAAAAAAAAAAAACAAAAATGCAAATTCATTATTTTAGATGCTCATAGGACTATTTGAGCGTTGTATGAAAAGGCGCGGAGTCAAAGAGTCAGATCCTTATGATTGGGAAAAAGTTGATGCCATCGTCGGCAATATCAGTGCAACATCAGCAGGAGGCAATCCCATGGTTCCCCTTAAAACCGATTATGTCCATGGAAATATAACACAAATGACTGTGGCGGCATCCAATGCAAGTGGCACGGAATATGTGAGTTTACCGCCAAGACATTTTATTTTTATTTTGAAAAATATTGTTCTGGACATATGTTCTTTTTGTCAAACGCAGTACCTCGAGTTAGTTTGATCTAACCTTTTCATTTTGTGTTTTGACATTTCATTCGATATTTGATACGTAACTCATGTTTATGTAAATGGGATATAAAGTTTACATAAACCTTTGTTCTGGTGTTTTCTTCGATATTTTATAGGTAACTCATGTTAGTAAAATGGGCTATAAGAGGTCAAGCTGCATTTTAAAGGCAGGCTCAAAACTTTTTCTAACTTCTTTTGCTTTCACGCTCTTGAACATATATCTTTCCTCTATTACTAGGTCCGAAAGCGGGGTGACATCGAAACAGCTCACATTACAGCCACTGAGCCCTTACATACTAAAGAAAGGGTAAGTACGAAAATAGTAATCGCAATCCATTTAATATAATGAAAATTTAAGGTGGACAGAAACTGCAATGCAACGTCACTAAATCCACAGCCGAAAACTTCGGGAGAAGCTAATTTGCAGCAGCATGGTGCCAATAATCAAAATGTACATAAGAATTTACTAGTCACAAACACGCCCGTATCCATAAATCCCAACATTCAAATTATGAGCATTAAAACCCCAGTAATTGAAATGGAAGGAAGTCACAATGTACCGCAACCAGTTTTCCAATCGAAAGGCAACCAGCTACACGGTGTCGGCACAGGCTCCTTTTCTATGACAAATCAAAATAATTCTGCGCCGGTGTATGGAAATTCTGTAAGTCTCCTAAATGAAACAAAAAAAAGCGAATTAAATACTTTTTATAAGATACATTTTCAAAAATTAAAATAGTTACAATCTCTATTTAATGTCATGTTTTATTCCCTTGTTAATATAATTATAGTATCCACAATCCGAAGAGAAAGCGTTACCCAATCCTCTGCCAAAGAATGCAACGAAATGCGACATAAGCACAGTTGAGACCGATCAAGACAACGGCCTTACGAATGAACAGAAAAATGTGGAAATGGCCGAAGTGCAACAGCAGATTCAGAAATCACACTCACAAGTACGATCGGGAAATACACAAAAGCAAATACAGAAACCATTGAATGAGAAATCAAATGAATCTCAGAAGCGTTCGACGGATGAACCAATCAAATCAGCCACATTTGGTCGTCTCCGTGTCCTTACAGCCCCGCCAATGAGTGTCCATGAACTGACGGTGAATCAACAAGGACCTATCGATCTGCCATCAATGAAACAGGAGCAGAATGCGCCGTTTACAGTTGGCAACCTTGCTGGCAGTGCTACTAGTTCGTCTTCGAAATTTGCCATCAATTTGCACGGTCAAATGTTTAATATAGCCAATATGCCGCCAGTTAATCGTCGTTCCGTCACATCCACCAACCTGAGACCATCATCTTCGGGCGGTGGCGGAACAACCAACACCACCACGAGTTCGATTCAAAGGATAAACAGTGCATCAACGACAACAGGAGGTGGCAACACCGGCAGAAGCAGCTTTACTGGCGACCGTGATCATTCGGTAACGCAGTTTGCAGTAATTGATGATGAGAATGTGTCAGCATTACAACAGGTTACTAAAGGCGGTGCTGTTACACTGGCCTCCCAATGGAAAAGTCAATTTGATGATTCGGAGGATACTACCGATAACGAATGGAATAGAGAGCCGCAGGTACTTAGACTGTATAATTTATAATTTTTTAAATGCATAAAATGTCTTCTTTCTTAACTATTAACAACGATTTAAAGAAATTTAAATAACCGTTACAATTTCTACTCAATTGCCTTTAACTCTTTAAAATTAAACACTTGTTAAGTATTACACATTTCGCTTCTTAGTCTCAACCCAATTTCGAGCAATTGAACAAAGCGGATATATCATTACCAATTGCAAATAAGGCAGTGAAATCGGCCGCCGTCGTCGCCGATACAGTAAAATCAACCAAGACCCAAGGCAATGAAACAGACAAGTCGAAAAGGTAAGTAAGATTGCTTGCTTGTTTCAAATTAATTTATATTTATTTATTTATTTATATAAAGTTAGCAGAACGTATTAAACTAAAGGCTAACTAATAATTAAGAGCATGGGTCTACCACTCGATTAAGATTTTACAGATTTTTGTTTTAACTAATGGGCTCAGTTATGTACATATAAACAGATATCAATGTTTAATGACTTTATGATTAGATTTTGTGGGTGAGGTTGGCTTTGTGGAGGAAGGAGAGGATTTTCTTAGAACTTTCTGTTGTTGGGTTTGCAAGGAATTGGATTCGGTTTTCGCAGGAGAATGATGAGGTTTTGTGTTGGGAAAGTGCAGTGCAGTTTGTTAATATGTGTTGAGAATCTATCTATTATCTATTATCTATTATCTATTATCTATTATCTATTATCTATTATCTATTATCTATTATCTATTATCTATTATCTATTATCTATTATCTATTATCTATTATCTATTATCTATTATCTATTATCTATTATCTATTATCTATTATCTATTATCTATTATCTATTATCTATTATCTATTATCTATTATCTATTATCTATTATCTATTATCTATTATCTATTATCTATTATCTATTATCTATTATCTATTATCTATTATCTATTATCTATTATCTATTATCTATTATCTATTATCTATTATCTATTATCTATTATCTATTATCTATTATCTATTATCTATTATCTATTATCTATTATCTATTATCTATTATCTATTATCTAT